>DWJN01000188.1:0-28794 GCA_018248895.1 Carystus phorcus
TTTGCCACTAGCGGTCACCCATCCAGGTACCGACCGCGCCCGCTGTTGCTTAACTCTGTCGATTGCATAGGATCGACGCGAGCCGCCGGGCTATGAGCGCTTCCATTAACCCTTTTATGAAACAAAAAAGCACCTTTAGCTTGATGATTTATGTCGTTAAGCAACTGCGGAGGCGGTCGGAAGTCAAATAGGTGATCGTTAGTGGCGAGATTTTTGAACACTTCCTATCCCGGAAGGTACGTTATACCATCCGAAAATTAGTTCGGTTAGCCATTCCAATGTTGGAATCCAATCCGAGTAGTCAGTTCTATTCTGTAAGTAATGACGCGACGTCGTGGAATAAACTCTAGACTTGTTACTACTAAGTTGCAGTTTCGTAATAATTTCAATCAACAGTGTTAACGAACTATTGAACTGCAAACAATTGTCACCTATAATGAACAAGTAGGAGACTCAAAAATTGAGTAACTACGCAAGAGGCCGCACAAATGAATCATATTGGTTTCGAAAGCCAATAGGCTGGGGACAGGCAGGCGGTGTACACTCGAGGCCTAATAATGATTCGGTATAAGTTACAGGCGTTTAGAATTTTATTATTTCTCATTTTTACCACAATTACGTCGCTTTGAATCTTGTCGGCTAGGGCGGAAGTTGTAAATCATTATTACGTACATTCCCAATGAGCGAGAATTTTAGAACAGAAATATAAACATGGCACGTTTCGGATACCAATACAGTAAAATGAAAAATAAAATATATTATGAGTAAGTTTCTTAAGTTGCATTTGAAATTAAACGTTCTAAATTATTACCAATTTCCCATTTTGTTTTTGTGATGATGAGAAAATGTTTTACGTATTTTTAGTAACTACCAAATAAGTAGCTGCGAGAACTTTCTTCAAAATATAGTTTGTTAAATGCAGTGTAGCTTTGAACAAGTCGTTTGAGCAATGATTATGACACAATGCCTACATAAATTGCAGTAGACAACGCTTTTATCAAGTTATTGCCAAAAAAATTATATGGTTTAAATAAATAAAGTTTCCGATGAAACAGAAGGTAAATTACAGACTCGCTTTCGCCTATGTCTCGTCGCGGCTCAGAACGTTGCATTCAAGCTTATTGCCTAACTTCGGCGTCAAATAATATTTGTACGTTATAGACGTTAGAGTTAGAGCCCACTAATTGTTTCCTGCTAGCTCCAACCTCCACTGTTATTATAACTCGAAATAGATTTGCATATTTGATTCCTTCTGTTTTATCTGTTCTATTTGTATTGTAAATTATTCGTTATGACTTGTTATCATAAGTCCTTGAAAGAATACTTTATAAGTAAAAGATAAATGACGAATAATGGCTGCGTGACAGTTTTTGCAGGGATTGGATATGTGACATATCTTGCTATCGACAGCAAGTACATGGAATATTCAGGATCTAAGTTCCCCAATGATCCGTCATTGTATCTTTAAGTTATATCTAATCTTAATTTTTCCATCTACGGTATTATAAGCCGCTCTCGTGGGAGAAGACAAAATACGCGATAGATCCTTTATACGTCTAATGAGCTAAAGAGATTTATAAATTAGCGATTAATTGAAGCTTATTTACTTAGCTTTGTTATTATTATTAGACAGTAGATGGACATAATACACCTCGTGGATCTTATTTGTTCTGGGGAATATACGCGTTGTTTCACGTATTTTAAGATTTTTAAATGAATTTACGGTCTGCGCATCTGCAGTATTCGCTCTCAGTTAGCGCACTTAGCAGTTGTTAGTTTCACGGTTTAGAAAGCGCCAACTTTGCATATTCACGTACTTAGCATTTAAAGAATTGCATTGGGTGCGTTTATGGCGAAGTCGAAAACCCGAAAAGTTGTGAGCACAGATGGAGAATTTTTACCGTTGCCAATTTCCAATAGATAATGCTAAATGTGCATAGAGTAGGTCTTTATTACGGCAATATTAAGTAATAACATCACCATTATCACTATACGACGTAACGTACTAACATGGAAGATAAAATATTAATCGGCATACATATATTATCTATTTATCTAGTATTTAAGAGTAATTATATTATGAATTATAATATAATCGACCTAAAGCTGTTTTACAGTTATAGAGACATACATATGTCCTGAGGACTAAAATAAATTTCTTCATTTTTCGTTTTTAGTGGTTCTGAAATATTGGAATACTATTATCATAGAAATGCTTGAGGTTCATAAAAGATAAGCTCATGAATTTTTATTATTTGCTACGTTAATGTGCTTGGAATCGTCAGAATTTTCAACAAGCCAAGAAGCAAGGAAAAAAAATGGTCTTACTTCTTGGAAAAGACATAATTTGGCAGGCGTTACTAATCGGTTCCGGGAACCTGCATCTCTATAACGGCATCCGTTGTCTTCAACGCCGGATTTGTCATTTCTTTGCCTCCGGTGCAAGTAATTTCCTGAACAGAACTGGCTCAAGGAAGAAACAGTTGTTGCGAATCCGCTAGGCACGAATTGCACTCACGCTCGGCTTCGAGGCAGTAAGCTTATCTGCAATCTTTCGACGTATTGCCAGGTATTCTTTGTTAAATAAAACTGTTGGAAGTGCTTATCAAATGTGTGTATAAGTCATGATGTCATACCCTACATTATAAGCTTTATCAAATGAATTGCAGTCTGTAGTAATTCGAGGAAAATGAAGGTCATCGAAATTCTTTAGTTATAACGACAAACTTATAATAAAACTGATAATTTGATAGACAAAAAACTATGATCTGATAAGACTGGGACTCTCCATGCTTACTACCTCGTTTGCTTCATCCTTTGTAGGAACTTAAGGATTCCTTTTAAATTTATGAAATTATTTTCAGAAAGCTGTACTTTTAAATTTAACGTCATCGTTGTTATTTGAATTGAAACATATCATAAGCTAATTATACTCTCTTGATCCCACGTGTTTCATTTCATTATTATTCATTTATGCGTTCGTCGTAGGCAATTTTAAACATTTAACGTGAAAATATATAATATTGGTTGATAGCCAAACCTGTTTACTTACAAATGTTGGAGTTCTCATGTTCGAGGCTCATGACAATGCGATGATTATGGTAATGAAAAGAAAACGATATTTATACGTATCGGTAATAGTCACCTACTGCGTTCAATGACTTTGTCATTTTATATTCATGTACACGTGTTCGACTTTGCTACGATTAAGAACGCTTCAAACATGTTATGCAATATATTGAAAGTTTGGATCGGTTTCACAGAGGCAATCGAATACGAATCATTCATGCACGCATGCCTATTACTTCGGCTACATGTTATTTTGGCTAAAGGATTTTGGGTCGCTAGAAAATATTTTTTATCGTTATTCAATTTTATAACAAAAAGTGTTTTGAACAGCTACAGTGGAAAGTTTTAATGATGTCAGTTCGGTGTTTAGCCGAAAATTTAAATACAATTAACGCTGCATTCCTGAATACAGGGATTTTAAAATTATAGTTTCAGTGTTTGTCTAAGGCATTTGATATTCCGTTATTAAATGTTAGTAGTAAACTGTTATATTACTGTGAAAATGGTAATTTACTGTAATTTCTTTATCTTAGCTTTGATTCGAATGTCTTTTAGCATACCTTCGGATTTACTGTGATATCTTAGTGATTTTGGCTATACCAAGGTTTTACGACAACGTCCGAATCGTCACGCGTTAACCGTATTCCTGGATTGATCTGCCTGTTACTCTGAGAGGCGAGCATGCCATTTCTTAGTCCGGCCATCCCTGTGTTGGTCTTCAAAAATAAGTATATCGTAGGATCAAATACATTCTTAATTAACGTTCTCAACCTTAGTGTTCTACGAACTATTTGTACCATTCAAATCCCCCGAGGCGTCAAGTTTCCGGTGAATTACGCTCCCACTCGCACGGAACCGCAAGCGAGACCTGATAAACATATAAAAGCAAGTTGTATTAGTGTCACAGTCGTCCCACTCCTCCGGGAGATCTCGTAACATATATAAGGCAGTGTCTCCTCTGACGGCGAATTGCAGAAACATATTGCTATTATACCAGTGATATGCCCATTATTCTCTATTTCATTTCATATCACGCAAAGATTAACACCCATAAATACATTTGGGCCATCATTGGATTTGGTTCTGTTCTGATGTCAAAACAAAAATAGTACCAAATATGTACTTGTACCTTTTAACTTTTTCTTTTTACTTTTTAACACAAAGTTCAGTGTACAAAATTAATATGTTTAAATTTCTATTTCATTACATTTCTCACACTTATGAAATACCAATTCTTTATAGTTAATAATTGATAATTTTTAGGCCATCACATTGGCTGTTCCTCGTTATTTGCCTTCAGTGAAACAATCAAACTGAACCCACACAATGGGCCCACGTTGTTATTGGTGTTCCAATTGCGTGAGGGTCATATGTTAGCTGCTATTAATCGAATTGATCAGTCGCTCGTGAACCAACTTGTTAATTCGTTAATTGTAATTGGGTTTACGGTTTCCAAATAAATGGCCATCCCTTTGTTCTGTCGAATGACGATTAGTTTTACACATACCTTTGTTCATTCATTTAGTTTTGTTTAGACTGATGAGATTAAATTGCCCTATGAATCGAAAACTGGTTATTGTTTTATTTTCACATCAGCAATTAATCTAACATATTTCGTTGTAATCATCAATTAAGGATTAATAGATAGGTCATTTATTTTGAATGACATTGAACATTTACACGGTAGTTAAAATATTGTAAATCATTATTCTAGTTTGATGAACATTCGTATTTCTGTAGTAATCTGTTCAAACGTCTCACTCAAGCGTTTAGGAATATCAAAAATCGTAATTGCATCCAGATTTAGGGCTCGCATGCCAATCATCTACTTAACATTCGTAAACCGTTTTCTACGCTTTAATTTGAACATTTAGAAGCACTTAGCACAATCAATCCCGAATAACATTAAAATCAAGTTATGCTAGTCATCGCGGCCGGTATGTCAGGTGTCGCAATGGCTATATAATTTTGAAGAAACGCTTGACTGAAGTATAAAGTTCTTTAGCGATTCATTCGGTTATATGATTTGATTTAAGTTTATCAAGAAAAATACGCTGAGCTTACGTAGTCCATTATTGTCCGAGTGTGGAATTATATTGCGACGTGCTGCAGTGGCCCTGCATTAACCACGCTCGTGAGTGCAGGAAATGCTTTGTTTATAACATGGACGTGATTTGATTTCAGTGCGGTATTTGTATTGCGGGTTTTAAGTTATCAGTTTTTATTAATGTCTATGTGTGTTTTGGGATATCCATATTATAGTTTTGTCAGGTGTCGGTTCACATGGAAAATTTTCGATTATCCTACTATGTACCTTTCGCCTCTTTTTCCTTTTCTGTCAATACATTGGTCATGCATTGGGTGTTACCGATAATCAGGTGAAGTGGATCATGGGTTTCTGTTGGTTTGTCTATCATAACATCTATCCTAATGGATAAAAAAAGTACTTTGAAATTGTTGTTGAATTGTTTCAGCTTAACAATTTCGAAAATGTAAATATAGTTCGAATGGAACTTGCGATCAGAACGTAAAATTTGCTTTATAGCAAAACTAGTAGGAAAACAGTATGAATAAGTGACGAACTTCATCACAATGATTGCACAAAAAGACGCGAGTCAAAGTCAAATGGTTATGAAATCGTTGCGAATACTCTACCGGCTTTCAGTGATTCTCGGCTCATTGAAATAGAAGCTTTTGTAAAAGTTTCCCTCGTGCCATTTTAAAAAGCTTAAAAATAACTTCATGCGTTCGTAAAGTTTGGTAAAAAGTGATTGGTCCCTTGTAGCAATAGTATTTTTATTATTGTATTCTTCACTTTATGAAAGTGAAATTGTCATGTTATCTAGTGTCAACTAAAATCTCGAACCGTAGAAAGTTCCTTTAAATCGCCACAATATTTCGAAACTATCATACTAAATTAAAAAATCTATTTTCAAAGGCATTACTAACTACTACTTACTAGATTGTAATGATCGCTTGACCTTGTTAATATCTTTATATTAACTTTCTCAGTTCCGATTTATTTACATGAACTACAGACTCATCTATACAAGTGGGTGATATTGTTCTTAGCATAACACGTATTATAATGAGGTATGGAACACCAATACATAATTTAATGTACTAGTTATATATCTGATAAACCCACTCGGCAGGCGAAAGATAACTATTTATTACCTTGATGTTGCAAGGATCTGGAACAATGTTCGTCATACTGTTTATTTCATCGTGTATCTTTAATTTATAGGTTATCTGTTGAAATGACTAATGCTCAATTTGATTTATACGAGTTACAGATCTGTAATCGTCCATAGCTATATAATCGAAATTAAACTTTCATTATGAAATATAACAGTCTTCGTACGAACAGAATTATAGCTTTTATGAGATATTTTTAACTGAAAGCATAAAAAGTAATTTCATAGTAGACTCAAAGCAAAGTCAAATGGTTATGAAACAGTTGGAACACTACTGACTTCGAGCATCGCTCTGCTCATTGAAACAAAAGCTTTCATGAAAAGCTCACTCGCGCCATTTTTGTCCCATTTCGAACTTTTTGAACTTTGCACAGACCTCGGTTGTGCTTATAATTTGTCGTTTCATTTTATTTTTGGCTTTAATTATATTTGACAAGATAGGTGATTAAATATACAATTTTATTATGGTATTCTTGACAAAATGAAGGCTTACAAAGATTCTAAACCACTGAATTGAAGATCGCTAGATTTTTTATTAGCCAATTTAGTTGTGACGGTATTGGTACATCATGTTAGCTATAAGCTTCGGTGTAAAATTAATCGTGAAAGGTTTTTAAATGTTTCGGTTGGAGTATTCAAGAAATAGTAATATACAGTAGGTATCCGACTTCCTCCTTTCTTGGAAAGGCGAAGCATTTAGTGTAATTGGATAGAGCTGACCTTATTATAGGGTCAAGAAACACCGAAATATATTTTACTTTTCCAATATGCGTATAACTTTCATGATAAATGTTTATTCGATGAGGACTCTCAAATAGACCAATTACTAAACCACTATAGTTGAGTATGTCAGTATTCAATTACGCAACTAATTTGTAGTAATGGTTTCCAGTTTCAGAGTTAAATTGTGCTCGATGACCTCTTAACTCAGACTGGAACGTTACGTACCGTCCAATGTTTGTCTTGAAACCAGATTCTGACGTTGACAAACCGGTCACAATCGTTATGTGCCATTGCTGATCAAAGAATTAATCGGTCAGATGCTCAACTAAGCTTTAGATTTTCCTTTAAACACACCACATGTACGTGAAACTGAATATCTTACCATTTGTAATATCCAAATTAAATCAATATTTCAAGCAGATCTTTTCAATTTAAGTTTAGGGTGTGTCTATTTGCGTCATTTCTTTACATGGTTATATCATTAAAAAGTAAATCAATAGTACATGTTCGATATTATTTATTTCCATATGTTTGTTGCTTGTTATCGTTCCAATCCTATTTTGTAATAGTTTTGCTTCCATGTTCATTGTACATTCACATTCAGGTTTGCGAGTAAGATCGATTTATATCTAGGAGTTGTTTTTACAATGTTTAAATTATATAACATATTTGTGGTTTGAATTTATAGTGCGTTGTTTTTAAGGGCTTTTTCATTCTTTGATTGAAGAAGTTTAAGGTCCTCAGTAACCTAGCAATGATATGTGTTAAGCGTGATTTTATAACATATATTCAAAACTATCTCAAAATTAAAAACTGAGTTGGGAAGGGATACATTTTTCATAAGACATTGAGGAATGGATGTAATCCTATGAGAATTCGGTATTCATGTTATAATTATAATGCTTGGTTTTAAAAGTGTCTGAATACTTGAAAAGGGTCCTAAAATATCTTTTGACACAAGTATGACGTATCGTCAGGTTTATCGCTAGCGTAATGACTCAGGTCATTAATCTCATTGTGTAATATAACCGGGCCAGGGAGATCGCTTGTGACGTACGCTTTAATGACATTACTATTATTGTTGATATTACTATTATTACGAGTATATGTTTATTTATAAAATAGATAAGTCTTTGAACTCTTTAAAATTTCAAGCCTTTTATATAGGAAGACTAGATACAGGTCTTAGCGGTAGAAAAAACAGAATATGTTGCTCAACTTGTTTTTAAAGTATTCACGATTGTTCATATTTACGTGGTAATCGCATAAAATAAAATTACTTTCATGATGATAAGACTAAAGCTAACGTTAATTCTTAATGACAACAACACGACGCCTGCTGTGATATACAATTTATGCATCCCAGAAACTTAAAATAAATTCGAGCTATATTTAACAGCACTGAAGCTCCTTTATAAGTAGAGACTCTACCTGGTCTTGCTTCCGGAAGGGTAGTGCATTTAATATATTATGGTCCGGCCAAATATTAAGACATAATGGACGCAAGGTTTTTATGCAATTCGAATTGCAAGAACTATTTAAAAGTTGAGATCAACAACAACAACAACAATTTAAGAATACCAATAACCTCAAATATCGAGACCGTTCTTCTGTTTACTCAGAAAAGTAACACATAACAAGGGTACGACACTTTAACGGCATTATTGGCTTTTTATATTCAGAAGGGCTTCAACTGTAAAAAAGATATAACCGAAAAAAAAATTCGAGATAACAATTATTTTAGATTTGAAAACTCTTGAATTGTGATGTTGCGAAGAAGCGTTATACAGAGATTTGTGGATACTTAGTGATTGATTCGCGGATACGACTTGCGATACCCTAATTTATTATTGCTTTGGACATACGATCGAGACGATCTGCTTTATTTTAGAAGCTTTCTTAGCTTGTAGTGCAGATCAGATTGTGGCTACTTGTTCATTATATAATATGACTAGCTGTATATGGCGCGCGTTGCTACGCATATTAAAAAATAAATTTACAGAAAAGTCAGTATATATAACAACACATTCGTTTTGATTCTGTTTATTGAAGTGAATATTTATACGGATAGATCTATTCCGATCGATCAGCAAAAAATTTTCAACTGTAACTCATCAACCAAGTCGACGATTGTTTTTTTTGGTACCAACACTGATTTCAAAGAATTGTGAACAAAGTTACTAAGGACATTCAAGTTCTATTTCAGTGTCAATAAAGGACAAACGAACATTGATTTTTATATATAACGATGATGGTCAGACGAAAATACGCGCAGGTAGTTAAAATCGATATCATGTCGAGTTTGACCGGCCGCCATACGATGTGGTCGTCGGGACGTGTATTTGAAGGGTAATAGTATTCTCGCTTACAGACATCACTTTCAACTTGGTTCTATGGTTCTTCAGCTTCTTCTTCAGCGTACAATTTTTAAGGCGTAAAGAAATAAATCTAAAGAATGGTCCAGACTAAAGTAACGTAGACAAGAATTAGGAGTTAGATGAGTAACGTGTTTTAGCAAAATGTTATGAACTCAGCTTTGATCGAACAAATTAATATCGTTATGACCCTTATTATTGAAAAACGTGCACAGCACTTGATGAGTTATTTGAATTCGAAATGTTGAGAAAGTTTGCCTAATAATTCCCATTTTCGAGGACTTGGGATACTTGCGTTGGTTACAAGTTCCTAAGTTTAGTGATAAAAAATTTCACACCCTGTTAACAAGAATCTCTGAGGAGTTTGACCACAAAATCCTTTATTATTTGCCATACATGATACCTGACTCTCCCCATTATTAACTCAAAATGTTGATAACATGTTTTTTATTACTCGGCAAAGAAATCTCCAGATTTATTCTTGATAAACTCGTTATTTACCGTGGAGTTTGATGAGTTGGGGTCAATTCAGTTGTTGAACAACAAAGCTGTCGTCCCATCGTTCACGGCCTAGTTAGTTTCGGTAATACCCGAGAATTCATCTACAAACTTGCTGAAAGGCCAAATTTCGCTGGTATTGCCAACACTTGGAAGCCGCGGTGAAAATTCGTTGGAACAGCGCTCCTTTCATAGGATCGGGTTAGTGGGCCAGGCCGGTTGAACGCCCTTCGCCGTGACGTCACGCTCCGAGGGATCGTTTAGCTTGATACACGAACCGCGTAATTTGTTGTGAATAGCGTCTGTAAATATTAGTTTCGTATGTTAGTTCACATCTAGTGTGTTTATTTTTCGTCTTATAAGTTTATCTTGAAAACATTTTCGTTTTGCACCAAATTTTTTTTAAGATTCATTCTTGTCTGACAAATATCGCTTAAGGTGCAATAGTTACAAGTCTGAAAATGAAATAGACTTTTTTCTTTTGTTTTTTCTATCTTAGTCAGCAATCATGGTGCCTTTGGTGACGAATCATGGTGTCGTCGTTACACTATTCGTCTTTTAGCCGTATGCATCTCTGACGGTGTATTGCAGCTAAGGCTAAGTTTTTTTAAATTAAAACTAGATTTTTTACCGTACAAATATTGTAATCGATTTCGATTGATAACATTTTTTTAGAATTTCCAGTTCTATTTGCATGAAATACACATGCAGTGCTCACATCAACCTGCAACTTTGAATATCAACCATTTTTGAATTGGCTGTTAAATATTCAAGGCTGCATCACATTCGTTAAAGCTTTTGTGTGATGCAAATAAAAAAAGAAGCAAAAATAAAGTTGTATAAATTATCTTTACTGTAAACAGATCTGTCACATACTTGTAGAAGAGCTTAATTAATACAATAATTTTTGGTGCTCCGTTATCTCGCGAGAACACATCCATTTTCGGGGATAGAAAAGGGAATATCTCAAGATTTGAACTACAAAATGTTTTCTTTGTATTGATCTTTTTCTTCTGTTATGGTTATGCATAACAGAGGAAATATCTACATTAAATATTTTTCGCGTGTTTTTTACTATACATATATCTTTTATACTTTAGTAATTTTTTTTTTATTACAAAAATAGTATATATTTATTTGTTGTAAAAAACCAAAAAGTCATGTTATTTTAAAGTAATCTTCCTTTATTCAGTACGGTTTTTTTACAATTCCAAATAATAAGGAATTTATAAGCTTTATATACCTGTATATTGAACGAGTTGTGAACGAATTGAACCAAGCGCGTAGGATCTAATCTTAAAGTAGCTGAAGTGTATGTCAACATTGTCAACATATTTTGACTTGACACCCTTTAAGCACCCGTAAAAGGTATTTAAGGAAGCGCCTTCAAAAATTTTACAATTATCTGTCAAATAAATGTATACGAATTCATTAAAGCCAGGCTCTTGTGCTGGTTACAAGTATAAATCGTTAGCGTGATTCAGAATCCGTAACAGCGCCATCTAGTAGACATTCGTATTGTATTTCAGTATGCTTAAGGTATGATGTTTATGACGAGAAGGTGGACGAGTTACATTTATTTGCGTATCTTGTCAACAATATTCTAGTATTATAATACTGAGTTGTGTGCTATGAAAATGCGTTCGAAAGCTGATGCGATGTGCCGTTTCTCTCTGTGGATTACACTCTCGTTGGTAACGCGTCAAAATTAATTTCTTAATTAAACATCCCGCACATATCTGAAATCTGAAATTTATCCGCGCGAACCCTGTTATGTGCATATTAATACGATAGGCCGGTCTTATTGGGTTTACCGGTAATGTGTGGTGGTTATTGAGAGTTTAATGAAAGCAAACAGAAATACGGTTTGATTTACGGTTCAAAACATCTGTTTTTGTCGGGAAATAACCTATAAATCACCTATAAAACCTAAAATGTGCCGGTTTTTTCTGCAATGCAGTATAAAATTATGTTTTGTTTTTCTGTCCATGTGTTTAAGCTCCCCCGAAACGGTTGGATCAATTTGGTACAAATTTGAAGATCTAGAGCAGCGTCGTGGAGTCGCTCTAAGCCTCCTCTGTATTGAGGAGAAACCTCTGTCCTTTAGTGAGTCACTAATGGGCTGAGGAAGTGGATTCGAGAATAGTTTAGATTCACTTTGTTACTTAAATTTTTGCCACTTTTAATTTTAAATTGTTATCTTCGCTCGCTTCTTTTTCCAAAACACTTGTATTCGCTTCGTCAATATGTTGTACAAGGCAATGAAATCGTCCTACATAACGTTCACTTATGTGTACAGTATGTGTAAGTGTACGTACAGTACGTTCTACGTAATCACTTCCAGCCTTCGAAAATTTGCATCTGTATTAAAGATGGATAAGAAATATAGACAATAAATTCATATAATACCAGTTGGTCTGATAATGATCTCAAATTAAGGAGACGGATTCCTGGGAATCCCTCTTTGTAATCTCATATGGTTTGAGCTCATATTTTTTTACATCTTTTTAGTTCGGTTTGTATTAAAGCGTGATTTTGTGTTCTTCTAATATATTCTATCAGGGTTTTCAATCATTCTCAATCAAGGTTCGCTATCGCACAAACACTTGACCTTCCATTCCCAAAGCAGAAAATCGAAAATTTCGAACAACATTTTTTTTATTTAGATCTTGGTTTCCGCACACTATGTATGGAACACTACAGCTTAATCTATATGGATAACCTATAATGCAACCAAATCTATTTGAACGATAGAAACCGGTCAAAATATTGTTAAACAACATTCAGTCTGCAAGACTAGTCATATATTTCAAGGCAAAAACTTAAGTGTTCAAGTTAAGAAAGTTTCTATCTTGCTGAGATACTGAAGCCCGCATCTGTTTTACCGCTACAGGCTTATCCATTTTTCAATGACCCAGCGGAATAAACGTAACTCCATACAACTTCACGGGTATCTGCGAGTGGTGACGCTTTCGAAACTATAGCGCAAAGCCAGCGTATATTTTGCTCTGGATTTATTCTCGCTTCGGCCGACCGCGACTCTATTATTCTTAGTTAGTTATTATTTTCCAGCTCCCCATTAGGGTTGTTCCCTGGCACGCTTAATTGTAACGTAATGGAATGGAGTGGAAGGTTTATATATCATACAATACAATTTTTTGACTGCTTTTGTTAGCTTTTTTACTTGTGACGTTTTCTTTACTCAGTGGTTTAAATGTAGGATTGCGGATTTTATTGTTAATCTCGGCCTGGTGGTGTTTGTGATTATTTAAATTATTGTAATTTTTTTTTCATTTTTTATAGCATCTCCGCTTAGGTACAGGGTTAAAATGATATGACTTTAGATTATATGACAAAATAACACTGAAAGATTTCGTGATATTCTTACATTATGTGTATAGATATCAGTTTCATAAAAGTATATTTAAAACGACAAAATTATTTATAAAGGTAGAAAAAAAAGTTGCTTTATTTATAAAGATTATCAACATCGCGAATTCTGTGATCTATGCGACGTCTGATCGTCTTTCATAATGTTAATTTTAGAACTTAGGAATATAGGTTTTTTAATGTTTTTTTTTGACTACTGAGTAGAACCATCCTTGGGTGGTGGTTATTGTTCTTATTGTATGAGACACTACAGTGTTTAATTATTACTCCAGGGAAGCAGCTCTAGCTTGCAGTAGGCAGCGGGCAGGATGCGCGCTAAAAACTGGGACTGACTTAATGGGGCGAAACAAACTTTTCAGTTAAATTTTTTGCAATGAGAATTTTGCTGAACTTTATAAAAAATAATTAACTATTAAATTCAGAATAGAAGATTTAAAATTTATTGTTTCAGTTGATATTATGTATTTTTTATACTCGAAAGGCGTAAGATATTAAAAAGGTTGCGAGCCGGCCCGATCATCTTTCGAAGAGTCCCAGATTCCCATAGAGAAAGCTCTATTATTCCCAAGACACTGACAGACAGACGAAGAAAATGTATCATGTCATTTTGAGGTATCACTGAGATTTATTATATGAAGTACAAATTGGTAACGCGCAGATTCGTAGTAAAAATAAATAAATAATGGTTCGGACATCGGCACAAGATAATCTGGGTCGTGTCGCATGTCGTAAAGTCGTAATGTGTTCGTGCTGTGCTTTCGTAATGACACTTTACGGTTTTCCTATGAATGTTGTAGACACTGCAGGCGGAGTGGTCTTCGGTTTCAGATAATAGGTTTGCGGTTTGCGTATTAATAACGAAAGAAGCTCAAAATATATATGTGAAACATACATATTATATAATTAAAAAATCAGCGATTGTTAGTGTATTTGTCTTTTATGGACTCTGGAATGTAGGAGGTAGAACACTGATGTTGTTCAGATTATATCGATCGGATACATGGTTGACGAGTTACAGTTCCAAATGGTGACATTTTTCTCTCATGGGCCTTTCTCGTAGCTTGTTCGCGAGTGGAAATCCTGATTTATTCGTACATGCACAAGACGAAGAAACAAAAAATATTATAACAGCACTTACATAAACAGAATCAAAAGGATTGTCTTGTTATATATGACTTTTGTTTAGATTTGATTTTTCAACACATATACAGCTAGTATGTAATAAGAAGCATAATAATAAGAAATTAATGATAATAAAATAGTAAATCAAACCGTCCGTAGCATGAATGAGAGCCCTAGAGATGCCGTAAACGCAGAAGGTCCTCGTGCGTACTTGAAACTCGGTATAAATGATTGTGTTCGCTTTGAGCGCGCATGACTCGTTATATGATGGGGTTTGATGACTAGTTGTACTTCATATGTGCACGTTGCGTGTTTACGCCACATTGCTAAGAAATATTCGGAGTTTCTGTCATAAAAATATAGAACAGTCTCGATAACTGTATTATTCTGAATGATCACTGGTCTATATTGAGAGACAAGTGTATTCACACAAATGTAAATACAACTAACCAGATGCGGACTATTGAGTAGATGAGTCATTTTATGGTAAGTAATCACTATCGTCCATGGATATTAGCAAATTACCGATGGCTCCCAAGAAAGACGAAAATCCTGGCTCTCAAGCTTTAGGGTCGTACCCCGACGAATTTTACGGAAGGATATGTTAGGTGATTAAATAAACATTGATCTCATACGTAAAACTTCCGCCTGACCTATTTTGACGCGACGCGTTTTGTTAATCTAAAACTAGTTGTAACTTAAATTAATGTTTGCAGTAAATTTCAGTTCTAGCGAAGGCACACCGAAAACGTCGAACTGCTTTTAACTAGTTTTATTATGTTTTGAAAATTTTATTTTAATCTACCCCCATCCAGTGATTTTCTATTACTGATGATTTTCATGTCTTTATCAATATACTATTTCATTTGTTTCATTTTATTATATTTCTCTTTTTGTAAACGTACAATTATGTGTTGTGTTTTGCATACTGCTTGCTGACGGTAGCTACTTGATATCTGTTCACCCCGTTTGTGCTATCTTGCTCTAGAAGTTCTATAAGTTTGCGCAAACTTCGGTCAATACTGTATATGAAGCACACTCAAGTTACGTATTCTATGTGCGTACAATCTTACGGTATCATTTTAAGGTTTCATTGGTTTAAAATAAACGGAACCTTTCAGAAACATTCGTGACCTATTTCTAGTTGCAGTTTGTCCGTGCTATTTCTCTATTAAATCTTGTTTAATGGTCAATTATTTTGTTTTACTATTGGTTTACGGCTTAATTTTTGATAAACTATACTTTCAGATATATGAAAAACACAAAAACGTAGCGACTCTTCTCGAGCTACACAAAGCCCATACGCAATAGTTTCTTTGACATCAGATGGTCTGTCTGTTCATTCGTCCGTCAGTTCGTATTAATTGATTGAAATACTTTTTGTATCAAACGTCATTACAACATAGTCTCAATCGCGTGGAGTATGTCTTCCTAATCTTATTAGTGGTGTAAGTACGTATTTACACAGATTATTTCGTAGAGGAATCGCCTTAGCATGTTTATACATTGATTTAACTAGTTAAGATGATGCATTCTTAGATAACTAGCATGAAGATGAGCTACCAGATTGCTGGTGCTTATCATCGATCTTGGATATTAGTAAGACCAAAGTGTCACTGACTTATCGACCAAGAAATAAAACAGAAGATAGAATGAACAAAAAAACTGACTCAACGTACTCAAGTGGAATATGACGAGCCTTTTGACGACTGATTTAAGCAAGACGGTGGAATAGTAAGTCAGGCTTTGCGGCAGGATAATAGTACCTGTAATATTAATAAAGGCCTATTATTAATATTGATGATGTAGTCCTTATGCGAGAAGCCTTTCTAAGGTTATTACCAGGATTAGTTTAAACTATTGCCGATCCTAAAACTAGTGGGTCACTATGCGAAGTCGGAGTTACCAGGCTCGACGCCGAGATAATCATTTATGTGATAGGTTTTGTTCTCGGGTGTATAGGACACCGTAGATTATGAATGGGATTGTCAGCGTTTATTTAATGCTGATTTTATAGTCTGTACCCAAATAGGATTACATATAGTTTTTCGATCAAATCTACTTATATCGACCAGAAAAAGAATTGTTACTTTTCTCTTAATTTCCTTGTAAACAATCGATAATATATGGGTTGGGAATCTTGGGAGCGGCCATGCACATAAGAGATCGGCGACTATACATATACTGATGGGGCCGCCATACATTTGTCCTATAGGTATTTTTTGTGTATTTATGGAGTGCAAACAAAGAATTTATCTTTGAAAATAACGTTTTATTGTATATTGTATCTAGTGCCTCAGATTTTATAGAGCATTTCTTTTTTAAGCATTCGTCTACCAAGTTCAGTCTCCACGATTGCGACCTTCGGTATTCTCAATAAGCCAGCGCCTTACACAAATATTGCATTCGCATGGCATTGGCTCTGTTTCGGTTGCGCTGCGAGACAGGCGACTGGCGTGCATAACGTAGATGTTTACGAAAGAACGTATCGATTTTATGCAGAAGTGGTGCACCCCTAGCGTTGCCAATAAGTCGGGGCCCCTCAGCGCTGCGGCACCCGTTTGTGGGCCAACTTGGACCCGGTTTGAACGATTATGGCCCCAACTGACAGGTAGCCAAGCTGCCATAAAGGTTTGTTTCGTTTGTTGGCTTTTCTGGCAACCATAACGCTCCGGTGGGTCCGATTTTGTAAACATGTTGGCGGTTGCTTTTTGTTGGATGATTTTTCGGAGTTACCTGGGCATAGTAAAAAGTGTTGTCAGAAAAAAATTTCAACTAAAGGTTATACGTGATTTTCTTTATATAAGCTTAGATCGGGCCATGAAATCATTCCATTCCAATGACAATAATCACTGTATACATATTCCAGTGTACGTAAACCCTGCACAAAAATGTCGGTAATTCTTTTGTTTCATTTAACAAATTGCAATATCGTTTCGGTCTATCTAGCTAATGGAGTTTCTTGTCTTGCAACACGCATGCAAAAACTGTTGGTAACCAATCAATCACGGTAAGCCGACATTCCTACGTTTTTGTTGCGGTCGCGGACCCGTCCTACCTGGTTAACGCCTCGACTTGTCAAGGGATTCGTAGTACAGCGTGTCTGTAATGTTTCTAGTTTTTGTTGCGACTCGCGTCGAGGGGTGTCTTGTCTTCATACTAGATGGTCCTTTGATTGCGCGTTGACATGTTGTTTGTTTATCATTCGATAATTTATTATCAATCTTTACACGTCGTATACTATACTTATTTGCAATTGTCTATATTGATATTATTCATCTACTGTACTTACGTATTTGAAAAGTTCTTACTAATTTTTTTGTGAATAAATTTCTGTTGTTGGAAAATAGAGGGAATTAGCCGAAGCCTCACGTATATTCCAGAGGTTCGAAGGTGGGAGACCGAACCCTGGAAAGCCTCAGTAAAGGTAGTTCCTTACTAGGCCTTACTTCTATGAACAATCAATAATTTTTTTCAACTTATATTTTATACATAATAGTTACATATCGGACGACAAAAGGTATTTCTTGTTTGAGAAACAGTCCTTGGCAATTCTTTAACATTGCGCTGTCTAAACCTTTTACTGGTATCAATTACGGATTCAAAATGAAAGGGCGATAATAGAGTGAAGCCCTTGAACACAACCAGTTTAAAAATACCATTAAGGTCATATTGCTGAGTTGCCATAATGGCATGTTGACAGTGAGAATGGGCGACGCTCGCCTTTGTGTGAGTACCACTATAATTATGACATAATTATTTTATATTTGTCACGCTTATTGAATAGTCTGTTTCATTAATTGAAATATTTCTATACTTTTTGATTTTGTCATTTGTTTGAATGATATTAAATGAAATTACCAAAAACAATCTACTTACTTATCCCTGTAATTTTTGAGTTTTCGATCGTTTCCGAAAGCTTTATGATGGAGTAAATGGAAATTATAATTACAATTTCCAGTCCTTAAGAATAAGTAGAATAAGAAACTTTTATTTAGTACCTCTACAAAAGTGTTTAGTTGGATTATAATTAAAATTAATTAATTTTAATTCCTTGTTATTTATTATTCATCGATACTATATATAGTAACGTTTACCTACGAGTTGTGTTCTCACATGTCGGTTCAAGATTTCAAAAGAAAACCCATATATTTTTATTCTATCTTCTATGCGTTGTATTTTCTCTTGAATGACATAAAGTGTACTACCTAATTCTACCAGTTCTTTTGTTTCACGATAATTTATCTTCTTTTAGTTAACGGTCTTCAGACAAAATCTTGTAACATTTTGAAGCAAGTTAGGTAACAGGTTTCTCGCTCTGAAGCTATTAACGTAAAGAAACAGTTTGATAAAAGCATTGAAAGTGACACTTTAATTGATTGACGTAGGGCCCACCGAGTCGCGTCGCCGGTGTCTGTATAAATTGCAATTAAATAACCCATTCCATTTGGCAACGATTCTGCAATAACTCGTCAATTCTCGGCTTTCTCATCCACAGTTATTGTATTGTTCGAACTTTTTGTCACCGGTGTAATTACGAATACAAAGGTGGATAAAAAGGTATTTTATTACATACACCTTTCGTTCGCTTGGTTGTAACTCTTCGCATTGATTGATTTGAATCGAATGGCGCTTCCAATGACATCCATTAATCACCTAGTTTATTCATAGGGGTCAGGTCTGGAATATTCATGCTTGTCATTCTATTCGCAATTAAAATCTTTCAATTGCTTCTTTTTGTTGTCGTTTGCATGATTGTGCTACAGTCTGATTGCTTTAAGGAACAAACAATATACTGAAATTGTTCTGAACTTCATTTTATCGTTTAAGGGTAGAGTTGCCAAATTTATGATACATTTTGGTCGCTTACCCGTATGCCGCATAATCTTGGACGTCTATCGCTGCCTCACACTGCTTATTACCGAAGTTGTAATAAGTGCCGATTAACCCTTATCCAGACCAACCAACAGTTAGCGTTGGCTTAACTAAACTGGAATTACTTTTAAATCGTTGTATAATAAACTTTGACCTTTTGTGATGAAGTGTATTTAGGATTTCCAAGTAAGGTTTCATATTACTACTCGACGTATTTAAATAGGTAAGAAAGAAAAAATTATAGAGATGAAGAAGATATAAATGAATGAACAGAAGATAGAAATTAAGATATTGTGTTACTGAGCACAAGTTATATTTCTCAGACAAGTTAACATATGTAAGATACAGTAAGCAGCAACTGTCCCTAGCTTACACTGCATCAGTATATTTATTAGTTAACTCGGAATAAGGCATTTCATCTCAGTCTTCTCGGAGACGCGGCGTTTGTGATTAATCACCTTCTCATACGTTGAACCTAGCCATTGTCCCGTTTATGGTTGATTGTAAATGTCCACGGGACGCAGTGACACTGGACGTAAGATAAATTGCACCTACGTTGATAACTCCTTTGGTATTGATAAAAACAATATTGTATCTGACTGGGTGGGCTTTCTTAGTTGTGTGCGAGAGAATTTAGCATTGTGTCAAGGCAGTTTAAAAGATTAGGATGCAAAATAAGACAATGACGAAGCGGAGGAAGTTTTCATTCAATGAATCAAGAATGAACCGCGCAGACAACGATGTGGGCGGGATAGATTGAGATAAGATGGAACTCGCTAGAATAGTACTATGCTAATATGTTTGAATCGTTTGCATACATGTTACGCAATGTTCAGGAGGAAATAAATTTTCGCTAAATCATTTGGCGTATAAATAATGTAAGACTTAAAAAGAGCAAGGCAAAAAATATATCCTTGGCAAACTCCCATGCAGCTTTGAAAACAGATCACAATGAGAAAGACAACACGATATATATATTTTTTTATTGTCTAGTTAATAGTGTCAGGCGTTACTTTGCGGAAATCCATTGCTATAGAGTTTGTATCATTGGACTTTGCAACAATCCGCGAGCAAAATGTGTGACATACTTTTAGACATGCGTAGCAAGTATCTCCCTCACAATAAATAAATTTATATATCGGTAAATATAATATATCACACTACCAACACGTGCTTAGCCACGAAACGGAACATCATCAGGGCAAATTGACTCTGCGAGTGCTAGTCGCAATCTTTGCGTTGTTGCAAAGCAGACTATTACTAACTTGATTTATTTCTTATCATCGGAATCCGGTAATTTGAAACGCTGACTGCCCTGTAGTCTAATTCGCAGTTACCCTGAGTTAAAAGCGAGTGGATTCAAGTTCGATTCGGCTGAGGAGCTTTTATGTGACAAATCATTATTTGTGATCGGATAGTGGGATTTTTGATGTATTATTTTTATTGTTTATATCTCAAATATGGGGAGTCCTAGTAAGGAGGTACGAGTAAGCGTGTGTTATTTAGATTGTAAAATATTTTAAAAAGCAAATAGTATTATGAGTTGACAAGTAGTGCGAATGGGCAGAGTAGGTCATTGAACAGAATACAGCTTGAGTGAAGTCGGAACAAAAGCTTCATAAGCTCTTGGTTTGTGCTTATAGGGCGTTCCACTTTGTCTCCACTCGAGAGCTGACCTAGCCAAACAACACTATATTCTAGTAACCCGGTACCCTCGCTTCGCGAAATAACAATTTTACGATTAAAATTTTATATATATGTTTTGTTATATGGTGGTTTATATTTATTACATTTTTGTCGGCTTTCAAATTCGAAACTATGCATTTATTACAATAAATAAACCATTTACATCAAATACATTTTGCTAAATACAGTGTTTTATGTTCTATATTTTTATTTATACCCATTTAGATAACACTTCCTGAGATGTAATGTTACAAAATTCATTCTCTCCCTTTCTCTTTCCCCTTTTTCTCTTTGTTTTTTATCAAATAAATAGTTGCGAATGTGTTGCCTATCCAGAAATGGGCTTATTGACTGGTTTATTCACAATCAACTTTTCCTTATTTTTCTGCATCTCGGTTTTGACCAAAGCGTTCATCGTGTTAGACACTTCAAACATCGATATTTATATTCCAAAAGCAGTAAGCATTAAGCTCGAGATTTATTCTATAATATTGTTTTTTTTATTTTGATCAATACTTTACATTTTTTAATATATAATTAGCCAGGAATTGAGCTACAAGAAGTAAGTGACAACCATCGTCTATGAACTCCAGCAATACCAAAAGTAATGGCCCTCCAGCTCTCATACGGAACACAACTCGTTTGCCCACTGACTCAAGCAATATAGATAAATAAAAATAGCACAATTAGATAAATAAATTAAATAAATATTAGCTTATTGGATCACAATAAAGTATACAAAATCCCGTGGGTAAAGCTGACTGTACGCTGTCCGAACGGTACGCAGTAAGCCAATCAATTAAGTCCATCTTTCTCCGTTCGACACGCCAAGTAATTGGAAAAGATATTTTATCTTATTTGTACCTTACGTTCAATTTGCTTGTACCAAATGGTTTGTTGACTCATTGATCTATATATAAAGTAGAGGATTCGACAGACGTTATCCTGAACTGCTATATAAAATAGGTTAGCAAATAAGTCATTGCCGCTTTTGTCTATAGATTCACTCTGCACCTAAACTATATTTAATAGCAAAGACCACACATTTTACGAACGGGGAGTTTTTAAATTACTAGAACGATGGAAAAATGTCATCCACAAGAATGGGCAATGTCTAATTGAATAATGTTATATTTTTTAACAAAAGTCCTGAATTTTCCTTTTTTTTTTTGAAATCGGCAATGACTTAGTTGCCAAACCAATACATGTTCTGATATTGAATGTATATACTGAGTATATTTATATGTGTATACTGAGTTTGATTCCAATACAACAAAGATATATTTCAATTAATAAAAAAATACATATTTCTATTGAATACCTACTTTTAAACACACAAAATAATAATCAAATTAGGTCCAACCATTTAGAAGAAACTCGGTGATACATACACACGGACACTTATAATAATTCTTAACTTAAATCTATCTCATAAAAAAATATCAACAAAATCGGCACACAAAATAAAACAGTGCACATAAAAAATCTGTCGAATTGAAAATCTCTTCCTTTTTGAAGTCGGTTAAAAAAACTATTGATATATACAGCTGATGAATTATGTATTCATCTAGAATTATATCGATAAGTGGCGACAGGTGCGTTATCTTATCACGGCTGATAAATAATAACCCTTATTCGTTTAGTCGTCATCTATGCATAGGTTTTACAACATAGTATAAAACAAAGTCACAAAGTCAAAACACTACATAGTTTAAAACTACGCAACGGATTTTGATGCGGTTTTTTTAATAGATAGAGTGATTGAAGAGGAAGGTTTATATGTATAATTCATACGTTGCCAGTTTTTCTGTAGTGTATTTAGTATTAGCATTGCACCCGTGCGAAGCCGGGACGGGTCGCTAGTGTATTAGACGATGTAATAAAACCGTTGAGAAGATTATTTATTATAAATTAATGCGTCACGTTTTTTTACATTTGGTTTGTTACTCTTTTGAGAGTAGGTATGGAGGCATAGGTTTGTTGAAGGGAACCTAGGACGTTTACTATTGTGTATTATACATTTTCAGCGTATTAAAATCAATTAATATTACATTAATATATCTTTGTTTATTTCATTAATTTCATACTTTTAAAAAACCATTTTATTTCCAATTTGCACACGAAAGTAAATCGGTTGTTCGTTATGAATTGTAAATGCTTTTACTATAAGTGACGAACGTTCAATTCTTTTCAAATATGAGCTACATTTATGCGCGAGTCCAATATTTTTCCCAGGAGCTAGGTAAACAACTAGCGGGCGCACTCGAGCGGAGTGTTTGAAAGATCATTTTGCTGAAAGACTAGGCATAGAACTTGTGTGAAACAGTAACATAGCAGTGTGGAAGTCACTCTCAATGATTGACTTTGATACTTGAAACTGTTCGTGTTTCAGACTTGAGTATATTAGAAAAATAATAAGTACTCATATCGTGTATTAAAATTCTCGGGCATGGTATGGGCAATACAAATAAGATATTATTAACACACGTGGCCAAAGAAATAACTCGGCGATCAATTAGTTTTATTATATGTATATCTAATAGTTAGTCTAATACATATAGTAAAACGAACTAGTTTTATTAATAAAACTAATTGATCGCTGTCTAAACATGGAAAATATATTTAAAAATTCATAATGTCGGGCCTTTATATAAACAAGAGAACCTAAAAACAATGTTTTTACATTTTGTAACCTGTATGTTTCTGCACGCTAATCTCAGAACGGCTTATCCGATTTGAATGTGTTCAGGATTATATTGTGAAGGGCTTTACTTAATATGGAGTGTTTTTTTTATTTAAATATGATAACAAATAAAGAAGTTATGTCAATTCATTGATTGTTAGGCGAAACGAAGTCGGCTGGGTCACCTAGTCTGTCATATGTCTGTCCCGTGTATCAAACGATCTTATTCCTTTGCCATGATCACTACCAAATAAGGTCGGGTCATTCACGATATTAGATGTTAGAAAAATATTAGTTGCTTTGACGAGCAAACCTTAAGCAGCAAAGAACGATAAAGTTCTCAGATTTAAGACATTCCCGTAGCATGTGAAGCAAGATATTTCTGAGTCAGACTTAATTTAAGTCTCCAGCTGGGCGGTTAATAGGTTCTAAAGAAAGTTATGATATTAGATATAAGATGTTTCTTAATAAAAATGTTTGATCCATAACAAGAAAACTTTTTATCTATATAACTGTTTCCATTGAAGAACGTATAAACTTTAACCATACAATATTTGACTAATTATTTGACATTGAGACAAAACTAGATCAATAGAGTATAATTGAAGAATTTTTCCTTAATTAATAATTTATTACATAACAAGATGGCCAGGAGAGAATTTTATTTTTAATGAGATTGTGGAATCTACGAGAGTCAATACAAGAGATAGGTAAGACTACTGAAGACATCTTTAACAAGATAACCTCTGAAAATAAAGTAAAGACATATGTACATTAGATACGATGAAAGTAAAGAAGACGTTTTGCAAAATCAACATTATAATATGCGAGAGTGCGAGTACAGTGAACGTAGACAGCAGCTAGACAATAGTAGTAGCTCCAATACGCTCAAAGGCTGTCGAAAGCTATTGTTTTCCACCGGTCGAAGCTGGCTTTGTAGCGAGTGGTGGCCGACACCGGTTTAAAGTTTCGATTAGATCGATTTTTTGTTGCCACGGAAGCTAGGGTCGAGCGAGTTACGCGATACCTTCGTACTTTAAAAATGGTTAGGGGAACACCTGCTGTTATCTAATATCGATTGTTTGAAAGCTTTATCGGTGAAGCTAATTATAAATACGCCGGGTCTTTCGTCCCTAGGGACAATATGACTAGCTATCGATTTTATACGTTTAATTTTTATAGCTTTATTTCAGATGGTTACTTACTAATCTAACTTCTCTAATTTTCACCATTTGAAATTTAATTGTACGCTGCATTTTGTTTTAATTTTATTAGCGACATCTTCGAACTTTTAAAATTTGACTGTAAGTCCTTACATGTAATGAAATCTTTCATCTTTTATAGAATTTACAGGTATTCCACTTTCGGTATTCACACTTTTTTTTGGAAAATCTTAAAATTTTAAGTAACACTCCTCCTGTACAAAATTTGTTTGAAAAAATATTCACGTGTGGTCGCTTCGCTTGGCATAATTATGTCGTATAAGGAGCTCTTACCGGCTGGTTGACGTTGCATAACAAGTGTAACGCGCTGCATCCTCCGTAACCGTACGTAAGCCGGTTTCGTCATGAATGATTAGCCACAAGCGTTGCAATCCGCACGTATGAATGGAGCCCACACGTTGACGCCTTTAACCGGGTCTGGCTCGCGTGACGTCACGTTGTCACACGGTGCACCGCGATTGTTCACTTTGTCGATAGCAGTTGTTAGTTCCGCTATTATTTCCTTCTCCAATATGATTATGTTATACGTCGTAAAGAGTGGGAGAATATTGGAAAACTTTATCCTCGTATGAATTTGGCCTTATTCTTGTCATTGTCACTTTGTTAATCGGATACTCTTCCTTTATCTTATTTAACTTTTTATACTCGTTATTCTGCAGAAAGATCAACTTGATCCCGTTATTTTGTCCCATTGTCTAATTTCATTGAGATGTTATTTATAAGTTCACATTGCATAATAAATAAAAAGAAACTTTATAGATTAAACTTTATTCTGGGAACTACTTACACAATAAATACATTGTCAATATTGAAATGTTTTTTTTTTAATAAAATGAAAAATAACAGAGTAAAATTTAAAAAACTAAAGCGAGCTTTTACAGTTTTAATAAGAGATCGCGATTCATTATAAATTTCGATGAACATGAACTTTCCGGTCAGCGGCGTGCTGTACTTGTTACGAGTAAACGTATACTTTACTGTATGAATTATTTATCTTTTCAGATACTACCATTAACAATATATTTTGAGAACCAACCATATGTTTGCTTGAGCTTGCAGTTATTATTAACGTAGATTGGTAGACTTTTTAAATATGTAAAAACAAATGGCGTATACATATCTCGCTTATATTGGACAAACAGATTAATTGTACAAATATTAGGTTTTTGTTCCAGTTTTTTTGATCTACGATTTAGTTCACGCCTGTTTTTAAAGTATTTGAACATAATTTATAAGTGTTGCCATTTATTCTCTTTTAATTTCTGTGTTTTAAAATTGCGAATCCTATAACAGTTTTTAAACTCACCTTAAGGGTTTCTTTACCTTCTTAAGTTCGAACCTAACTCTTGGTGCTTGACTCGAACGGAAACCATATAAGATCCAGAATTAATAGTCAAGGGTAAAGCGATACTTAATTCCACGTATTTTAATATCAACGGCAGCGAACTGGATGACCTAATTTCATGCATAATTCTCTTTTAAATGGCGGCGAAAGATAATAGTATCGCATTTGCATTTCAATTATAACTGCGTTACAAGCGCGCCGGCAGCGATACTGATCTGCGGTTTGCACCTTCGTACTCGTGTTACCTTGTTTATTGTTCCTGTGTCGTGGATGTGTTCTTTGCATCTTCTATTTACATGTTACTCAATTAACATTAACAAGGTTTATATCATTCCGCGTCGTTTCCATTCCAATTCATATTTGTCTTACTGTAGGATATTTGTTTTTCTAACACTTAAAAAGGCGTAGTATCTGATGCCACTGATAGTTTCTTAATTGATCAACATTGATCATTTCGATATAAGCCTTAGGTGTATGTTCAGTTTTTGTTTGTTTCTAAATTCAAACGAATTATATCGTTAGTGAAATTATTTCTCAATGTTTTATTTCTAAGATGAAAATTACTTTTGATTTTCTAAAAATAACTCGTAAGGTTTTGCTTATTAACGTCCGTAGATTTATCTGTCGACCTCTTATTAAGGCGTCGTTGCTCGGGAATAAAAGATAATAGCGCCTCAAATTATCCGTCCACCCAACTCGGCCATTCTCTGAATGGGTTTTGAATTGTGGAGAAATATGTATTTTGCCTCATCATTCTATAGCTACTTCAGCTACTTGTCATTAATGAATTTCGTGTAATGCCTTCATTATGTTCAAATAGCCTGGAAATATTTTGTTTTCGATATTACTTACATTTCGTAATACCGATATTTTAGTTATTACTCTACTCTTATATGTTGCTCTTAAGGCTCTTTAGATTCATGAATAAATTTAACTTAATTTAATTTTATTATCTTACCTGCAAACTACAAGTATATCAAAATGACACTAGTTTAGTGATCACAAGTCGTAATCGTAAACTGAAGTCGATATAATCAACTGCGTCGAATATTTAAATAAGCGTTTCATCATAGCCCCTTAGCGGCTTTATAGACGTAAGCTATCTTACTCGCTGTTAGTTTACAACTGTGTTTTACAGTTATGTCACACGAAGATAATTATTGGGACTTTCCATTTCACCTTTATTGCCCTCTTATGACAGTGAGGGTGATGAAGGGTGATGTCTATCTTATCTTTACACCTTATCTAAAGACCTATTAATGATCTATTAAGTAATTGTCATTGCCAGTATTAAACCTTCGTTTATCTTAATATTTGTGTTAGTATTGGTATTAGATAGTCAACGCGATCCATGGAAATCGGTAAACAATATTGACTAAGAATATTCTGTCACAGAGATTTTCTTCAAGATTGAAATGGATCGCCTCTTTTGAAGGTGAGCTGATATCGGCATCGTTCAAACTGATTCTTTATGTTGCTTGTTGCTTTTAATTTCAAAACGTGCAGGGGTTCGTAAATGAACCTCGCAAAAAAAAAAACATTCTTCGATAAGAAGTAATTTAAAAATATTAAGTTGCTATATTTCAAGTTCAATCCATTACTATTCGAGCATCACTCGATAGTTGAATGGCCCCAGTCGCTTTAGAGTAGCTTTTGGGGATGATGAAAGACAGCCCGCTGTCCTTGCAGATCTGATACAGTCTGCCCTCTAGTCCTTATTGACGTTTTCGATGACAGTTCTAGTAATTGCTCAGCATATGTTATTTCTTATTTAAATTACTTCACAACCTATTAGTTGTTATTGACAGACAGAATATGTTCAGCTCGTTTAGTTATAATTATCTTTGTTTTGTTTCTATTTTTAAAAAGCCTAAACAAGAAAGATTTCGAAAATCGAGTTAGGAGATGCTTTTTGTTGTCCTCCGGATCTCTACGGACAGCACAGGGTCCGTTGGCGCTTGCTTTTGTAGTAAATCTAACAATCTGCGCTGGAGCAACGTGATGGATAACGATACGGGTGTAGACATAAGTACAAGAGGAGACCCATGTGAAACCTAATAATGGGCTGAAAACAAGCTGAAAACAACAAATCTAATTAGGCAACGCAAATGTATTTGATGTTAACAAACAAAATTTTGATTTTGCGCCACGGCCAGTACAAACATTGTTTACGTGTAGAGATGTGCTGCGCCGCGACCTCCCCGCCACGTTTCACTTCGCGAGCTGATTGCTTGTTTACTAATTCACCTGTTTGTCCTACATCTCGTGTCATTTCATCTTGTTGACGTACGTCGCAATGCTTTGTCTATTTGATCGTATATATAAATGCTAAAGCAGAGCTAAATTTTCTACTTGCTCTTAAATGGCTGGGCGATTTGACCTAAATGGCCCAATTCAAATTACATTGGTTCGAATCATAAATGGCACATTGGTAATTTCAATTAAAACATTTCTAGTTAGTCAAAGGACGTGTTATTTTACTGCTCTAAAGACCTAATACGTACTTTCATCTTAACTAATAATAGAACTATTGTAGCGTACGCATTAACAAAATATTAATGGCTTTCACACTACCCTGGGACAGACCGCTTCACGGGTCCACGATTAC
>DWJN01000189.1:0-28763 GCA_018248895.1 Carystus phorcus
GTACGGGTTAGACGTGCGCCCGCACTCGTGTTGGTGTATTGGTGAGCCAGTGATAGCGAAGTGCAGCCCTAGGTGTTCCTCTGGCAAATATCATTCGACACAGGACACTACAGTACATAATGATTGTTTTGCGAATATAATTGTACGATTTTTGACTGTACGAGTAATTAATTAATTGTTTTTCCATATACGTTACATTTGGTTAAACTTATCAGCGGAATTAATTAAACAAAGTGATGCTTTATAACATCAGATTTTAACATAACAGGACAATTTAACGTGGAACTGATAAATAATTAGCCTTTTAAATTAATTAACATTATAATCATAATAAAGATATGCAATGACCGTATAACATCACATGTATTACGAACACATATGTAGATTATATCTTAATAATTTAAGTAAGTAATAATTTAAGTGTTATGAAGTGTTCTCGGAACCAGTGCTTAGAAAAGTAATCTTATACACAATTTTATATTAATAACTGCAATCGGCATTAATAATAACTGCAAGTATAAACTGGTCAAGATAGGTCAGTCAGGTGAATGACTAATCTAAGTTCATCGGCCCACTGTTTATTGACTAAAGTTAAGAAACGAGAAAATTCTAGGGTAACTATTTTCATAATTCATTCCATATTAAAACAACATCATTTTAAACATAAACTCTTTTAGATATTTACTGCCTGTCTTATTTATGACAATGTGTCATAATTGTTATGATAATTGTGTTAATTATTTGAAATGTCTAATTTAGTGTTGTTAATTTTAAAGAGTAATTTTCCTGCAATACGTAAATCTGAATATGTGATAAATTAAACGTATATTTATTATAATTTTATGGAATTTTTAATTTTAAAGTTATGATTGTTTATTTTTTTGTACGTTATAGTGCTTGAACGTCCACTTTCGATGTTGACTGTACGTTCGTTTGTTCGTACGTTCACTACACAAATGGCGTCGGTTCGTCGACCTCCGCTGGCGCCGCGAAGACAGGCCTTTGACTCTTGCGAATCTAACATTGGGCGGAATTGCAATAATTTTTTGGTATTTTCTTTTATTGCCATATATAGTTATTAAACCATTAAGTTGTGACGCAAAGTTGGTGACAATCTTTGGATATTCCTTAGCCAGCATAAATAACGCAACGTTACAAATATTATTTACAATTTTACAAAAACCATCACATTTATGTAATGGAAGCTTAATTAAATATATGACGTGCATATTTATATACCTAATAAAATATACATGATGTGTTTAAAAACAACAATTCTATGCTAACGCTGTTTCTAAGACCAAAGAAAAATTACTTTACTTACATTTCAAAGCAACAGTAATGAATTAGTTGCGTTAACATAAATATAATAAAGAGTGTGGCAACACCATAAGATCCTGATGTCAAAGGCCGATGGTAGATTACCGTTATAGCTAACCCTATAGGGCCTCACAAGTTAACGGCACCATGGTTTATGTGTTCTCATTTGTGCTTTGGTGTCTTGGCTCTTATTTTTTACGCCGCAGAACCAGTTAGGAATGTTACTCATACTTGTAACATCTCGAGGTACCAAATTGAACAAAAACTCACAAAGATTCATCTTCGCCCAATGATTCTGTATTCCGTAAAATACTGTCGTACAATAGACAACACAAACATGCGAGCCCAATCAACAAACATTTGTGTGACATAAACGTTTCACCTGGCTGAGAATCAAACCCGGCGAAGCTTCGTACTCAGTAGTGTCATTATAAACTGGACTAAATTTTGCCTAATTGAGGAAAATTGGGAGATGTTAACACACACACACAGAGAGACAGAGTGACACTCACACATATAAACGTACAGAACACAAAGTAACGTAGTGTTTACTTACCTAGAGACGTATTTAACTATTATCCGTTTGTGTGTTACCATGGCCTGTCCTAACCATAAAACAGTAGTTGTGTTTAAAATAAGTTTAAAAGCGAATCAGAGTCGTGACTACTGGGTATTAGAAATCTAATGACTGTCGTTTTTATCGATCACGTCTTATTGTGGGCAAATCAAGCGGGGATCTTATAGCGAATTATAAAGTAAGTGAATGGTATGGCATCTACTTCGAAAAAAGAAATCTTGACAAGTTTTGTTCCCTTAAAATTGTTGCTACTGGTTGGTTTTAAATGATAAAGTTGAATGAAAACTAGTCTTGTGTTACGTCAGTGTAATATAATGCGGTTTCCATTTTAAACTATTGTTTATAGTCCATAGTTATACTACAAATTAGTAATACAAAATATAAATCTAAGTTCGTTTAAAGCATTTGAAACCATTATATTCATTATAGGGTTTTTCTTTATCAAAGTTATAATTACTTTCCAGTATAATATACAACTAGAGCTGCTTAATTTCAACTCGAAACCTTGTAGCTTTTCTTTAAGCAACTGAACTATATACCCTGTATATACAAACAAACGTAAATACAACATAAAGTGCATGTAAATAGTCATTAATTTCTTGTAGGCACTCGTTTAGTCGCACTTCAAGCCATCATTGCAGATTAAATTAGTTTGTCTCGACAACCGATTCGTACTTGACCTTATTCTGCGTATAATCCAAGCCACTTATTAACATAATCAATATTCATATTTCCCCGACTATAAGCATTCGTTCACACACAATTAGCTCCATTATACAACCCCATTCAAATACAAGAAGCGATCTTAAATTCTGATCCATATCTCAAATCTCTCAATAGAATGAAATATTAATTTTACTCGACAATGCTCTATTTTTATTGTAGCGGTTTGAATGCTGTGGGGCGTTGTCCTTTTGATATTAACTTCCAGATTTCCGAAGAGATTTCTTTCGTAGTCACGTCTCACTCTTTATGTTTCTTATCCATCAAGGGCTGGTTTTGTCAAGTAAATGGATGCCTCGTAAGGTTTGTTAGTTCCTTTATGAAGATTGAAAGTTTTGAGTATAAAAGAATTCCTATCTTAGTTCGTTATATGAGTATGTATACATTTCTATACGAAAACCTCGTATGAAAACTTTATTGAAATAGGTAATAGAATTTAGTGTGCAAATGTATAGCTCCTACATATATTTTAATAAGTATGTTTCATACCAAAACCAAGTTGTAGAAACATGTTTATATTAGCTACTGAGCTTAACCATTTAATATAAAATGCATTTATTATTAAATACAGTTTCGTTTTAAAATAAAAGAGAAATAAAAAGTGCAATGAACTGACTAAATAAGTTGAATATTGAAAGTAAAACACAAAGACTTCGCATTAACATGTTATTTTAACACAACAAATCCGAATGTGTGAAACAGAAATGATCATTTACTATTTATTCAGTTGTACTTCTGACTCAATAATGATAACACATTAACATATCAATTTAGCATTACCATAATTCCATTCATTTGAGACGATACATCATTTTAGGGCGAAGGTCCTGTGATGGACATTTGTGACAGTTGAATTGTCACGGAGAATGAAGTGTTAGATTGATAGTGGACTCGGAGACCAAGAGTTAAAGTTCACACGTGTTCTATAGTGGAGTGGAGTGGACAATGGGGTTGAATTTGAAGGAATTGACCATTATTCGGCGACAAGACATATCTTGAAACTGTTTTAAACTGGTTTATAGATGATATTAAAAATCGTAACTATTTGGGTTTAACTTTGATAGTTTAATCAAAATTACTAACAGTTATTTAAGGAAATACAAAATAATTTTTATTTAGTTTCTTGCTTGCTAAACTGCACATAGCAACAAAAAGAAGTATTTCTGAAGAAATAGCAGTTTTTTTGATAACTAAAACAAAACCAATTAAACATCATAACATGACGCCTGTCTTTGGCGATTGTTTAAACGTTTTTTAACTTTCTAAAACATCATGTTGCAACTCAGACGTGGGTTTCAAAATCGCCCCTATTGACACTCCTACAGATTAGGCAATCGTTCATTCAAATCACGTACGACTTGCTAGGTTCTTGTGCAAACATACTTACACAAACACTTTAGTTTCAAGGGCTTATAAATATATAGACCATCTGTTTGTTTATTTTACTTACAATTTTTTTTATTTCGTATAAGTTAATAGTAAGTGGTAAGGACGTCTAAGATGGAGGACGCATTAATTTAGTAAAAGCTTATTCACTCTCCTCTTAAAGACTCCCTCAGTTTATTTCCACAAGATTTTTTGACGACGTTAAAATCCCAGATTCAACTGATTATATTTCGGACTGTCCTTCTTTTGAAGTGAGCATTCTAACACCTATAAATAATAGTATTGCGTGATATCTTTTGATAATAGATTTCGAATAATATGACAATAGAAAATACATTAAAATGTACGAATGAGGAGGCTAATCCGACCATGTCTCAAGTACCCGTCATCGAATTGAAGTGGAAATATTAGAATAAATAATGTGTTGGTATTCCTTGATTTATATAAACCCCCGGACATTAGTATTGACCGAATAATGTAGTAATACATCAGGTATTTTCACGCCCTTCTCATGGTGACAACGTTTGAAAGACATCATTTACATAATGATGGAAATACGAGACGTTTCAAAGATACATGTATTATTAATGAACCAAAATTAATTATATGTGTAACGTCTTGGTGTCATTCGAGTGGGTTCTTACAATGAAAAAAGATTGTTTTTTTTTTATGGATATGTTCTCGCCACCTGGCAGTAAGTGGTCACGGCAAACAACTGGTGTGTTTAACCATTCTCTGAGGTAACTACAACTTTGTGAGCTAATATAGACCTAGTCTTATTTGAGAGAAGATTAAGAAAAACTTATCTGTTACATCTTTGTTATTAAGGATTGAGAAACGATGGAAAGAAGTTGAATAACACAGTTATTGTTTCTGTCAAGGACTAACATCAAGTTTAACCCTAACTGGGAAAGTACTGCAATTTCGAAAAGAACTTTACCATACTTTAACCAATAATTTCACTTTAAACGTTATTAAAAGGTGTATAATCAATGTTATATAGTTAAGAAAATTAGTAATCATACTGAAAATATAAACTAGTGTTCAATCCCACGCAAGTCAAGTATTAATTTCAAACAACTATTTGCGTAGACCTAGATTTGCGGTTATGCTGCAATTCCCTTCTTTCATAAAATAACTGATATGAAATTACATCTAGTCGAGGCTAGCCTAGTAAATAATACGTTGAGATAAGTAATGACAAATAATATCCTTAGTCATGGGAATTCTTTGGCGTTGTCATTAGACGCCCAAAAAGTAAAGTTTGCTGTCCATTATCACACATTGAGAGCCACTTAGGAGTCCTTGCGACTTGTAATTATGGAGCCTTTCCCACGAAAGTCGTTAGTGTGACTTCCGATAATACTGACCGTCGAAACGGCTCGTCGATTTACGTCGATTTGTCAACGAAAGTAAATAAACTCGTTACATCGCTTACATCGGAATAGAAAAAGCTCTATCCGTTAAGATTTTAGAAAGTTTGCGCCGTCATGCGAATTGTATTATTTCGTGCGCAATTTAACGGGTAGAAGCAATCTCGGTTCAAGTGACCGTTACTTTTATGCAATACACGAAACATTACGGTTTAAATTTCGAACGACGCGCAAAACAATGGCCGCGTCGATTTTTCTCTTTCCAACGTGTGATATACTGACAATAAGTTTTTTAACTGCAGTGCATTCATTCCGCTCCGACAGCTGTCCGCCGCCCGAAAAAATAAATCCGACGTTCCAAATTGAAATTGACGCGTTCCATTTAAAACAATAAAGAAGCGTGTTGTAAATTGAAAATAATGGAATTTGATTGATGTATTTGTCGAAAATGTATATGTGTGAAACTTAATGTGTTTTTATAATAACGTTTTATTTTTACACAATCGGTTTGTGTGCAAGGTTATTTCATTTTCACATATTTAAGTTCCAAATAATACATTGTTATGCGTAGTCGTTAATTTAAAATATTGTTTGTACCCATTGTTAGTAAAATTATTTATTATAATATAATTCGAAATTAATAATATTATAATTCTGTCCCCAACAACAAAAGGTAATTTAGTGTTAACGTCATAACACTAAACATTTTAGTTATAGGTTATTTTTCTTAAAAACTTTTTACTACACAAACATTTAGTAAGTTTCGATTTAATCGTGTTATTATATTCAGTATCGTTATTTTCATCACGTTCCAGTTAAAAACATTCACGATAACCGACCTGATAGGTCAAATTCTCATGAGATTATAAATATTTATAGGTCCGGTGCAAAATAAATTGGTATAGTGGTGCGAGAAAAAATCCCCCTCGTATTGTTTTAACATCGCGCACCCAGGAATAACCGTCATAGTTAGTACCGTGACGATGGGGTTTATGTTTACTGGTAATATTGCTATGGATAAATTAGCTTTTTTCGCTTTGAAGTCCTTAAATATCAAAGATTTTCACATCGTAATAAAAAAAGTATCCTATGTCCTTTTTAATACCTCTAAGAATATGTGTACAAAGTTTCATGATAATCGGTTGAGTAGTTTTAGCGTGAAAGCGTAACAAACAAGCTTACATTCACATTGTCTTGGCCGATGTCTATATGACAGTATTGCTATAAGTTTATGATACGGCAGGTTACAGTATTGCTAATATCCAATAATTTCCATCCATCCATCAGAATTTGAATGTTCACTGATGTCGATAGTCGATGTCTGATAGACACCTACAATTTACATATCTCTGACCAGTCCTGAAGTACTAAATCTTGGGAGGTTCTTGCCGCTTCTTTTAAAACCACTCATCGTAAGGCTTGCTGAATCGATGGACGCGACTTTATTGAGTTTGACTTTAGAAAAGTTTGTAAAAACCAACTTCGAACATAATTTGATTTTGTTAAAGAACCTTCAACCGCATCTGCTAATTCAACCCCGTTGGTAGCCTATGCGTATCCAAGATGTGTGCATTTCCCATATCGATTACCAATACGAGTAACCAATTAACAAAATGTATCATTAACGAGACCGGTAAACTCTATGAACCGAAACCGTTAGTATCCCACGTGCACTGACCATTCATGGGAAAACGTTTAACAAGGGCGATATGGTGCTGATACCGTCAATTATCTACCCCGAATAACCATCGATTTGTACTCTCATTGAAAAATTATAGATATCACTAAATACTGTAAAGTAACGGTCATGGGAAATAGATAGGTACGTTAAATATGGAAGCCCCTTGTGATATTTTGTTTAATTTGACGTTATTTATTTGATTATAGGGCCCGTTGGAATTCGATACATATAAAAATTGGTTGCAACTATTTTCAGTTTAATACAAACGATTTAACCCATGGTTACAAAAGGAAATATTTAATTTTGGAACGACCTTTAAATGTTGCGAATGTTGTGATAATAATCTTTGAAATTCACAACCCTACAACTGTGAAATATGAATCTTACTTTACTGTTTAAAATAGCGAAAGTTTGTAATTATCTCCATTGTCTCAACCGCTTAGACCCTAAGCCCCGTTTCACCCAAGTTGTAACGAAAGTTATCCTCGAGAGATTTAAGTTGCAATGTGTCCGTCGAAAGCAAAAGTAGCTTTCACTTAACAGGAACGATCTTAAGATTTTACGCTCCGAGGTTTCCCATAGAAAAACCAAGGACTCACCGTGCGGAACAGAAATACCTTATCAGCTGTTTTTATAACATGCCAACACCTTAATTACAGGTCTCAAAAGGGTGGAACTCGAATTTCGTAAGCAACAATTATTGAGGTGAGCAACCAAAGATTTAAAACCGTTGGGGTAATGATAATTTCATGGAATTTGATTTTGATAGCATCTTACGGATCTGCAATTTTGATGTGCTATTTAATTGCTTGGTTTTATTGCTTAGAAAAATAAAAATAACAGCTTTGTTTAGCAAATATTGCTTATATTCAGACGAAAATTGTGCCGTGGTTTCTTTCATGTAGCTAAAGAAACATTAATGCTCTTAATTTTATACTTTTTCGTCGGAAATTTAAGTTTAGAAACGGGACCGATAATTATTTTTAATCTGTAAAGAATCTTTGTGTATATATTATAAGTACACAAGTAATAAAATTTAATGTTCTCCATGGCATACGAACATGGGCAAAATTACCAGGGCTAGAATTTTCCAATTCGTGATTTTTTTGTAGAATCTCAAGACCTCGTTTCATATCCTAGAAAGGTTCATTTAAATTTTTATAAAACTGTCTCAACAAAATACAACCGTATCTCTGTCCTCTTCTGGCGCTACTTTCATTGCAGAAACGCAGTGAAACTGCGTGCGCGCGTTACTTTCCTACGTCAATTAGAAAGTGTGCTACTCATTCCGTTTCGACTTAGGGTTTATCTCGTCTTAAATGTGAAGGTTTGCGCTCAATCTTGAAGTCGATTAGATAATTTTGTTGGGCACCTCTATTATGTGCAAAAAATGTGTGGATGTTTTATTTTGCAGTTTATTTATTGAATACTAAGGTAAAAATTAGTAAATATCAATACTGTTTAAAGTTTTTTTTATTAGGAGTAAGTAATATTTCAGTAAAAAGTTTTTGATAGGTCGTACGTGAAATATTTTGATGGACCAAACAAATGGTAGGTACAAAGTCAGACCGACGCTTTAATATGCAGACTTTTAAATAATATTATAATATTGTTTTTTTATAGTCAATAAAATATAAATGATCTGTTCTTGAACTATTCGAAAAACGCGTCTTCGTGAAGAAATAGCAAAAGAATTTCTCTCGCGTATCTTTTAACTGTCAATAAGCGAGTTCAAATGGTGAACAATCAGTCACTGCTAGGTATGTTAATAGTTCAGTGCCTATAGCAAAACCCTGTGAAGTCATACTTTTTATCCTGTACGTTGAAGTTCGTTGCGTGCACTGAACCATATCTTACCTTCCTTAGGGTCCACACGTGAGAACTTTGTGTTAACCAATGACGATTACATTTCTCCATTAGCAAGTGCAGAACCTGTCGTTATGGCCGAACTAATTGTCGTTCTAATGGCCACTGGACGTTGGATGAACATATCGGTTTTTATTTTGTAACGAGCTGTGTTTAAAAGGTTACACAGGTGTTTGCTTAGCTTATTAGTTTAGTTGGGGCGGATTTATTGTTGGTCACTTTGATACTTAAAAATGAATAAAGAGCGCTTATAAAGGAATTTAAGGTTGGTATAAGGATATATATATTTATCATATCTTCTAGTTGGCATTAGGATTTCCGAAATTTGGATAGATTTTGGAGTAGCGTGGAGATGTTTCGGGTCTTCTAAATTACGATATGTAGATGCAGTTTGTAGGTAGTTTAAGATCAAATAAAAAATAAGATTAATCAATCTTCACCTTAGGAACAGAACAATATTTAAGAATCTATATTTTTTGCTCTGCTTATTACTGAATCACTAGGTAACAGACAGTGAATACAAATCATATTGATTAGTGCAGTAACCGGTTCGTATTCTACGTATCGAATGTTGTTGTTTAAATTTCAAATAAAGAACCGCATGCAGATAAAATAAAAATTAGAATACAACAGACATGGAACATTTTTTCGTGAAACTGGTAATTAATAAATCCCATTGAACCCGATCCGCATTGTAACGATGGCATCCCCCGGTCATTCGTAGAGGGTGCTATAAATATTGTACCGCATGCGGGGGTAGAGCAGATGCGGTAAAACCGTTACAGTTCCCCTATCTCACTGAATTTCGAATTCGAAAAACGAACACGTGTGTTGACAACTTTTTGTTTTCGTTTCGCAATCAGCGTGGATCCGTGACGTAAGTGGTTTTAGCAAGTTTTTATTATGCTAGTGAAATATTTGGTTGAGATGCCTTTACGATTTATATTATTGATAACGACGAATATTAGACTTGTTTAACTAGATTGTAAAAACGATTTTACTGAATACAATGAGAAAGGCGTAAAATCTTTATACGGTATATCACTTCTGTTCGTTATTACACTGTTTTTTTGCCACCGAATTTTATGATTTTTTTTTATTACCTAACAATATCTGCCGCCTCCACCGGTATTAGCATAATTTGGTTACCATACGAACATAGGAAAAGTGGGGAGAGTGACAGTTAAAAAATCAATATGACCGTTGAAGTCAGTGTCGGCGAGGGTGCGCCAACAAAGGGTGAGCACGCGTCATACCGCGCCTACCAATGAATCACGGGACATACGCCACGGTTTACGGCTGTACTTTCACTATAGATCTCTTATTATTATTTTATCCAGTAACCAATTTATGCGGGCGACTGTACTTGTTCGATTTTTAAAATTCACATGTACGGATTAAGCCGAATATTAACTTGGTATAATTATATTTTGATTTTCCTTATACACGGTAATTAAGTCAGTTTAACGGATAATAATTTTATTGACTAGTAAAAGAATTAAGGCAAAACTCTACAGAGACGGAAAATAAGCAATAAGTTTTAAATGGAAAGTCTTAAGTATATTTAAATTGTACATTTCAAACGATTACATTTAAAGGTATTATTTAAATTTCATCTAATCAGTTCAACGGAAATCTAATGTAACTTGACCGCTGCACAAATTCAATTGTAGCTATTTCTAATGCATCCAAAAACTCATAGAGCTAGGCACCCCGTAGTGGAGTCCACTTATATTTCTAAGAGCGTAAACATTTGAAAGTTCAACGACACTACGAAAGGTGTAATTACGACGGAATCCAACCCGGAGGGATGTAAGAAATTGGGTGACCCGGTTGTTTCTCAGACCCCCTACTCGGTGTGTACGGTTGGTCAGTTTCAAACAATGAAATTTGTGACCCTCAAGTGTTTGAAAGATTCTTAAAAAACACTTAGAATATTACATCTGCATACTCAACTGCTAATAACTACGTACGGTACCAGATGGCCATTTCAGTTTGGGTTCTTAAATCAACGAAAAAATATATGCCCGTATTTGAAATTATTATTATAGTTTACTAAGGAAGGAGCCATATAAGTGAATAAGTAACTACTGTATAACATTTGTTATTTTCATAATTTAGTAAAAATAATAAAATATAGTACCTATTGTCCTTAGTTTATTTGACTATGGCATTTATGTTATTACATGCCATAATTCCTTTGAAACAGATCATAACTATGTGAATAAATTATGTATAACATTTGAAAGGTTTAGTATGACTATATAGACTACAAAGTACAGTAGTATGTTATTAATTATATAAATAGTTGCATAGAAAATAAATATCTAATAAAAAAACTAATTATTAAAACAAAAAAAAATATACATTACATAATTAAGAAAAAATACTGTAATTACATCGCAACGTAGAATACTACGAATATTACATTGACAGAACGACGACGCCATTTTGCGCAAGCGCGGGAGCTGTGGCGGCTCGCGCCCGCGCACGCTAAGTTCACAATTCACGTGTGCTAATGTGGGTGCGACAAGGACGCGACATACTACATTGCGTACTATTGAAATTATCAAACTGTTTTATTACTAAAACATGTTTAATTTTGATATCAAACGATCCTATACGTCTAGTTCGTCACATGTGCGTTTATCGTAATTACTACGCTTGTTTACGTAGTATTTTATAATTATCAACGACATTTGCCACATGCGTGGTCTAAAATGGGACAAGTGTGGGAGGGCAATCAGCATCGCGGGCGCAGCTCTCGTAGATTTGTCAAAACAAACACTGTATCTGGGTCAAGTCATAACGTACTAGGGACAACGACACTCCTCGTTAAACAATGAACGCTTGCAAAACAAAGTCTGTATTGTGCGTTAAAATAATACAAAAACAATTTAATAACCACCTTAACACGAATCAAATACCCTTATTTTTCTCATTACGAATTAGTTAACAAGAAAAGACGTATTACGTCTTAATTTTTAATCACACGCTACTAAATGATTTAATACGAACTTCCTTTGGACCCTTTATGAAGTAGTTGACACCTTGGTGGACAAAAAATTTGGCACATTGGTTATAAGAGGCGTTAGCGGAAAGGGTGGTTTGGACGCACACCCATTAAAACATTAGATTGATAAAAAAACAATGAACTCTAAATTAGGCACACGTTCACTCTTGTAAAACACATCGAAGTCTTATCGCTTATATAACGGCGAAATTATGCAATCTGAGACTATGAGTCGGAGGTGGCATTATTTATGGCTGATACCTGATGATAGGGAACTCGACACCAATAAATTAGTACATGTGTATTGCTGTAGATAAGGATTAAATCTGAAGTAGTATGTTGAAGACAGATTATTGCGTATTTGTTTAAGCGTTTTATCACTAAGTGTTACATAGAATTATAATGAATTCGATAGTATGTCAGTCTTTATTTTAATGGAATAAAACAGTTTAACCCCCTTATCTTTTACCTTAACTTTGTCAATCTTTTTTTATATTTATTTATCTATTCACGAGTTTTAGTGCCATTAATAAAACATTTGAATTGTTTTTATTTCGTTATAATTGAAATAAATTATTTTATATTTGTAAATATATAAGTCAAATGGATAGTCTCTCAGAGATGTAAACAATCATAATTTCCTCAAGTTTTCAAAAATAATTATTATCATAATTTGGAACAATTCAAAGACGGCTAAAAAGATATACATATATCTTATTTACTGCTTTGTCTGAGTACGGCAAAATAATGATAAGAATAATTTAAATATAGTAATATGAGTTATCTTTTATTTAACTGAAATTCAAGTAGCAAACGAGCATGGGACTCACTGATGTTAATTAGCTGTACCTCACTTTAAGTTGAAAATCCTATTTGAGGATGGTTTACAATGTGTTGCTACTCTTCAGATTAAAGTTTATTCGTAAACATAGCTACTTCCAACGTCTTATGTAACGAAACAAGATCATACATAACCTCCTGTAATACGCTTGATAAACAGTTAAATTATTTTAAAGAAAAAGACCTGGGAATACATTGAAAGAGAAAAAAAACTTATTATTTTTTATGTTAGTACTACTAACCACTTGATGGCAAGTTATCACAATTTCGTAACATAAACTCATCAAATAACCAAAAAAACGTGTAACGGTTTAACCGCATTATCAAGTATAGAACTCTAAAGCAAATTTAGTATACAAATATACAGTTAATTTACATTGTATTGAGGAAAAACAAGTAGGTTTACGTAATGAGTGTAGTATCATTACATTCAGCGCTGACGGCACTACACTATTCAGAGTATGAAGTCACGAGACACGATCTAGTAATAGATTTAATATAGTACTGTACGTAGACTGTATGTCTAGAAGCATTCGTCAAAACTCCGCACGGTATATACGCAATGTGGGTAATGACTTATATATTTACAAATAAATTAACGTCACATTTATTGTTATGTAATTTTCATGACGTTATTTCTACTGAGTTCAATTTAAAACCTTTAATGAGTCCTTGAAACTGCCCGACATGCGTTGGTTATACCTATCGTTTAATAAATATATGTGATTGTAACGCATTTTAAAAGTATTTCATTATGACGTCTATGTTTATAAATAACATGAACAAAGATTAGTCACATTAAAATATGTTAGCAGGAGCACGAACCTGGAACCTTTTATTACTGAGTACACTAAGATATTGCGCTTACACAATGCGCCGTTGGATATATACAAATAAGTATATTATTATACTCCACCATCGGACTAGAGCAGCGTGGTGGAGTGTTCTAGACCTCCTCAGTCATGAGAGACCCCTGGTCAGTAGTGGGACATAAATTGTAGGTAAGTATATTATACGTTGTTATATGTATCAATTTAAGTGTTTTAAAAATGGTGTCACATTTAAGATTCAATAAACTATAAGCTCTTTATAATCCGCGATATATGAAGCTATTTAGCTATTTTATTAAGGCTACAAGCTACATACATCGTTGACTATAGAACACGTTACCATAGCAACGAGTAATTTAAACGTGCAACCATTTCACAGTTACAGCAAATAATGTCAAATGGTAGTTTGGGTGAATGGGGACGTTACGAAACGGTTGACGAACTAAAATTGTTACATTAAATGACTAATTTCAGTAATAAACGGTATAATTACTGGAATAACTCAGAGCAGGAATGAGTACTTTTTATACTTAGATTTAAATCGGCAACTGTTTCTTTATATGTGTAAGAGAAAACAGTTACTGTCTTCTCATGTTTGTCAACCGATTTTTTTATTGTAAAATAGTACTAAACTAATCGTTCTAACTTATACTTAACGATTGTTTAAGTAAATATAAAACTATAATCACAGATAACGAATATAATAAAAAGCTGAAGAGTTTGATAGTTTGAACGCATTAATCTCGAGAAGTACTGGTTCGAATTGAAATTTTTTTTTGCATAGTACAGTTACCGAGGAAGGCTATAGGCTATATAACATAACGCTACGACCAATATGAGCTGAGCGTTGATGAAAAATGTCACATAAACGGGACAATTGTTTCAAAATGATACGAAGTTCACCGGGACTTCTAGTATATTATCTTTCGACAAATAGCTATCTATCGACATAGATTATTTATCTATTCAATATTTTGAATATTCAATATTTTGAATATTCAATATTTTGAATATATTTAATTGAATAAACACATACTCTCCGAGCTATTTTTGTTTTGTAATTCTGCGAACATTACTGGCAGCTTTTTGTGCGAATAATAATTTGGTGCAAGAATGAAATATTTACATAGTTCTAATAGCAGACGAAAGGATATGGTTTTGATTTCTTATTCAATTAATGTTATTAAAATGTTTGGTACAGTTGAAAATTAAACGTTAAGTATTCCGTGTCGATAATATCGTATATGATATGATTTTTTTTTATTAAAAATTGATCATATCGTTTTATTAAATTTTGGTGGTGTTGAATGGAATAATCTTACATTAAAATTCTCCATAGCAATAATAAATAGAAAACTCATTTCAGCTTTTTCAGCATTTCAGTACCTTTGTAAATTAAAGTATTTTTTATTGAAAGATTTTTCAGTGGCATAAAATTAGATAGTGTAATCTTTACGTGACAATTATGTAGCCTTTGAAAAAAATTAACATCGTGGTTTGTGGCGCCATTTTGATTTCTTTTTTTATTTTTTTTCCACAGATAAAAACATATTTAATTTATGGTGCATACGTCACTGTTTACATCATTAGTGAGTAGTTTTTGAATATTGTTTTTAAGTACATTATCAGTCTTTGATGGGGTATCTTATGGCAAATAAAAGTTCCGCGCTGTTATAAACGTCACTTTCAATATGCGAGTAAAATATAACTATTACACATTTAGTTCACGAAATAAGATAATGAGGATCACTTAATCACATCAAGTACATTGAATCCAGCAATCATTAAAATTGTTATGTTCAATGCTTAATATATTTCTATTATAATATGTATTGAAATGTGTATATTATGGATTAAATTAAAGATGTCTAATAATATATTATAGATGTCTAAGAATTATGATAAATAGTGGGAGCAGCAAAAGGATCTCTACTATGTGATTATGCGACTAATATCTTAAATATAAGGTCTAGGTAGCTTCGGTGTTATTCGGTTTTAATGATATTAAATTTTCTCTTCGAAGTATCATGTAATCATTAATTATTAATAATTATAATGTTGTGACATAATTTGGGTTTAATGGATTATAAATGTATTATTTTGTAATTACTTTACTAGTTTGCTGTTAGATTTAAGTTAACATATCGACATTGCAATATGAGTGTTGTATGAAATCGTATTATTAATAATATAGTGGCTTGTTTTGCAATATATCTATTTTACAATCGGTTTAGGCTAGAGCGAGTGTTTTGAATCTGTTGATAATGCTCCTAATTATCAAAAATAACTTATCAAAGAATGTGTATGCTGCAGTCTCGATAATTAATGTTTTATCTGTTAAACTTTGAAATAATTTTGTAATATTAATTCGATATTTTTGGTTCAGTTGAAATATTCAAACTGTTTTGTTTATATCTTGTACAGAATGGCTGAGATTGTCACCCAAATATAGATTGTCTTTAAACCATTTGTGAATATTACTACTATTTACCCCATATTTTCCTTGATTATCCCATAGACTTAGTTATATTGAATATGCATGATAATCGCCTTAAGATAAACTGATTAAAATAAACCTGAAATGGAAAGCTTATTAAATTGATGTAGGAATAAGTAACAACCATTTGTAACTCCAGATATTTCGGTGATATTATTTAATAGTGCCTGAGTACTGATATTTTTGTTATTCTAATGTTTTGTTTTGTAATACACAAGAATTGTAGTGACAAAAGTGTAATAGTGACACATTGTGTTACAATAGTGACACATTACTTAATAGTCCCATATATTACGATTGTAACATTTAAAATTATTTACATCCAGTGTGTGACATGTGAATAATAAATAGGTACAAGAACTTCTATAGAAATTCAATTTTAAATTATATGTTCAATATTGAGGTATTTCCTTAATTCGTGTTTCATTAAAAATATTTCGCTTGTTAATTATTAAGTTAACAAATTTGTGAGAATCGAGTAATGATTATTGTTCTAGTTAGTTGATTGGAACATTAGGCCTAACGGAGAGCGAATCCATGGATTGATCGGGGCTTCAAATTTGTTTTTCGGATTTTGAACTAAAACATCGATCATTCGAGACGTGTTTTTAACGACCAAAAATTCTAAAATGTAAATAAAGACTACATGATATTTTTAATGGACTTAAAAAGAAGATAAAAATACTTTTACCCTAAAGAAATATCATTGGTTCTTTATTGGCTATTAGTTTCGTATAAAAATGTTATTTTTATACGACTCTTGATTGGCCTAACAAAGCCCTGATTGTGTATTTATTTTTGAGGCCTAATTAGGCATAATTATGTTTCGTAACAACAAATTCAGAAACTACTTATTTTTAATATAAATGTAGATATGTTGTATTTAAATGTAACATTTTGTTCGCGTCATGAAGTACGTTCGACTTGTTTAAAAGTATAATTAGACGATGAAATTCGACATTGAATAATGGCGTCGAGTAAACGTGTATGATGAATTGTATGGCTGCAGATAAAGCTACATTTTAGATTTATTTTAAAATGTATAATATAAATACACACGACTATTCCATTAGACGTTTATTTCAAAAAGTCTTTACTCTTTTTTTTATTAATTACACATTATCCAATACGCATTATCAAATATAATTATCCAATACTGGCCAATATACAACCACCAACGGTATATAATTTGAACGATTATTGGATATTTCTTCTATTTCAGTGAAAAGGAGTACTTTTTACGTCTTATAATGTATGAATGGCAAGAACTTTATTTATGAGAAAGTTGATCATAAATTATTATGTTAGATTTAATGGCGAAGTCCCATCAATGTTTACGATATTGATGTGAATGCTGTGACTTTTATTAATACCTATTTTTTTACATATTACAGTTACACAAAAAATACAAAGTGATGTACGTTGTTTATAATACATAATTATTATTGTGTTCGTTTATTTCATCTCTAGGTATTAAATGCCTGACGAACGTATTTCTCGACGCCTGATTTAAGTTACGTCGATGTATCAACAAACTAGTGTATCGGTGTCGAATTCATCGATAGTTAACGACGACTTTAATAAAGCGTATAAAAATCTTAATTTAATTATGTATTTGTGTTGATTAATTTTAAGAATGATGTAAAGGAATTTCTGAAGGATGATAAACTATATTGTTTTATCAATTCATTATATTGAATTTATAATCTTGAATTAAATAAAGTTCAATAAATTTTTCCAAATTACAGATGGCTTCTGAAATGGCTGTTTTCCGAAAAACTTTTTAGTCGAAATATAATATACCGATAATATACCTTATACAAGTTTATAACGATTAGGATATGACATAGATTGTATAATAATTTGTTTATCATTTTTAATTATCACTAATGTTTGTCAGACAACAATTTTCGTTAGGAAAGTTCCGTGAAAGTACTGGTTCTTTAATCCGAGACGACAGCTTGCTATATCTTTGTTTCGATTTACTATCGTATTAAGAACCAAAAGATAGTTTAGTAGGTTTCGGATTAAAAAATGTGGATGTGTTGACTTTCGACAAAACTATAACTCAATCTTCGGATATATTGCACGTTTCCAATGCACAATGCGACACGGCTTGCATATTTCGAAGTGTGCTTATAATTTTAAGGCAATGTTTGTGAATAATTTATTGTGTTTAATTTATGCTACCTAACGTTGATTAAGAAGCAAATATTTTTATAAAATCATTGCATAAACATGATGTTCGTTTGCGTGTAATTATGTATGTGGTAGGTTCTCAAGGTTATTTTTATCGCGATTTATTATGCCGATGTAACTCGTCCACGATAGAGTAATTTGAGTAAGACTGTACAGATATTCTCTAATGGTCGTTCGGTGTAGTTAATCAGTACAAATACTCACTCGAGGGGGTTGTCTCAAAATTTAAATAATTAGATTCTTCCTAAATTCTAACATGTAATTATCTGGTATCTCGTTCTACAATATGAAGTAAGTAGTGTTTACTCTGCATCTATAAAACTTATATTGTATTCATCTAAATTTACTTAAGGTTTCCATCAGGTAATTCTTGCTCTATAAATATATTTCTGATGTTAGAAGAGATTTCTTATAGGTGTGATAAAGCAGTTTGGGTGAAGTCAAAAAGTTGTGACGTATGAACTAAACTCGTATGTTTGCCCCGCTCTTCTGAAAATGCGTAATTCCGATAATCTAGAAATGAACATTTACCGTTTAATTGGCTGTTTTAGATTGAACTTCAAATTACAGAGCAAAAGCTTGTAAATTATAAGCAAACACAATTTAGGATTATAATGTACCCAAACAATTGCTTTATATGGATTTGGATTGATTGATGCACGTCGAATTTCGGTTCAATACTGTTTGAAGAAGAATTTATCGTGGAGAAATACGTAAAACAAATTCTACGAACACATTTTAATAACAGTATGTATATAATTAAAATATATATATTTCTCTTTTATATGTTCTATCCGTGTCGTAAAACTGTTGTTAAAATCATAATATACATAAATGTTCTGATAATAATAAAAACCTTCTTGTTACATACATATATTATAAGTAGTTTTGAGTAATTTGTACTAAAAGAATCTTGATTAGCTGTCTTGTTTACAAAACGAAGTCTCGTAAGTCTCTTGTTCTTACTCAAACGGTTGCTCTGTCGTGGACGATGAATAAACGCGGTATATAATTATGATATGCTATGTTCATAATTTCGGGCCTAAGTCTGTCAATTTAATATAATTTTATGTGTAACATATATATGCGTGTTATGTACTATATTATAATCTATCAGTATTTGTGCAATAAACTACACTTCTGTAGAATTTGTTTTATTTATGCCTTTAGTTTCTAAATTCTACGACTAATGATGACCTTGTTTATCAATCATGGTCGAACTTGATTCCTAAATATCATGTAAATATGTAATCAACTTAATGTCAGTTGACCTCACAAAGTTTTGCGGTGTTGTTTATATAAAATCCAATAGGTATATTAATATATTAGTATAGGATCCCTAGTATACTTTTCATAATTTATTACTAAAAAGCTGATTTTTCGTGAGTAGCTTTCTTTTGACTAGACGCCCAACTTTTTTATCTATTTATCTATTTTGGGAAGCAAAATGAATAATTGTCCAAAGCGTGCAATTATTCTATCGTTCGTTTATTTATTTTGCAATATCATGTCATATACTTTAGGACCATCTTTATAAACTCAACTTATATTTTTGGAGTTTTAATTTATTTGGTACTTAGTCTGGGTCTCAAAAATATTTCTGGTGACCGTCTAAATTATACCCGTTAAATAATATTAACTTTAACTTTTTTATCAAGTTTTTACTTATGAAAATTGAGAATTAATCAAGAAGACACTACAAGAGGAATTGGCAAATAAAGATTGGCTACTTTCCAGAAACCCTGGCGTAATCAATGTACCGTCATCTTCTATCTAATTTATTTTTTGTGAAACGGAATGTTATTTTATTTCCTGTCCAACAGTATTGCAGCCTTTTGATAAATGAGTCACATGGTTGTAGATCTTTCATCGTAAATTTACGGCGCTGTTAGCGTGAAACGTGAAGAGGATATTTAGAAACACTAAAAACATTGGACTCGCTTGTGGCCTTACTATCTGACGGCAAGTATTATGTAGCGATGAAGTTTAGGTCATTATAGTGAATGAGTGACTCTGGGTTTGATTATAGAATTTATATCGCAGATATTGATTTTCGTTGTCCTGTCATAATTTTAGTAATACTTATGTTGTTCATACGTAAGAGAGGAAATTCTAGAGCATGCATGAGTGACGGGAGTGAAGTGTCTATTTACTGAACAGGTCCTCTCTTCGAAACTGCAACGGACAAATTGTCTCCATCGTACTCTATCTGTGGCAAAATTGGCAACTGTAAAATTTTAGCATTCCGACAGTGATCTGATTAAATGTAGTTGGTGAGCGACCTTAACTTAATAGCTTATTCACCATTAGTACCTATTTACGGTTCTGGGAAAAAGCCGTATGATACGAAAGTTTAATGTGCGTAAATTACGTTGTACGTATACTTCACGCAGCACAGAACAAACCATAAAATTAACCTTAACAAATACCGCGAATACGCCGTCCCGAGTTACGAAACAAGGTTGCCTGCAGACAATTCGCAACCAACTGAGATTGGTAACTCCCACAAGGCAAGGCTCCACGCACACGTAATACCGTGTAACGTATAAATGATTAGTTCGAACGTGAAAGTGCAGCCGGACGACTTGGCTGGCCAGCCTCAAGGCGACAAACCGTGCACCAACCCGCCACATTCACGCAACCACTCCCATTGAGTTCGCCCCAGCATCTACACCCCATACCGTACGTATCCTATCACTATTTATTTTTGTTTTCATTATATTTTGCACTCATTGGCATTTGTTTTTTCTATATAAGATGTGGCTGCGCTGCGCGATTTGTTTGCTGGCGATACTAGCGCCATCTCTTAGTCGGCCGTACGACCCGGAGGATGGCGATTTAAAGAATGTGCTGCCATCTAGCGGGCAGTTCGAGGCGTTTTATCCGCGCGAGGCGCACGGTATACCGAACGGGTCCTCTCGGCCTGCGCATGGGCACGGTAGTTTCTACAAGCACCGCAATCCGGCGCTGATCGACGTGAAGAACGCGGCAGCTTACGGTTTTCGTTTCGATGGCATGAGAAGATTTAACTTCGATGATGAATAAAAGTACATTATAAAATGTGCCAATTAAATTTTTGCCTTTAGGTCGTTCTTTTATTTACTTGTTAACTTATATTTTTTTTGTCAAATTTCAAAGGAAAATAGTATGTATCAACATATCTAGTACATTATAATTACTGTCTATTACCACAACGTAGGTAGTGCCTACTCAAAATTAAATTTCTGTATTTTTGTCCGTTTTGTTTTTTAATTTTTCTTAATTTCGTTATGACAAAGTCTGCTAGAATTCCTAGATATACCTACGACTACCATAGTAGATAAAAAGCCTATCCTTTTAGGACGTAGGAACTTGAGGAGATAAAGTGTTACTTGAATTCAAATTGTACCAGATATTTTACGTAAACTTTTCGTCTATAGCTTGGGTCGTAATGGAAGAGGCTATTATGGGTAGTACCAATCAAGTTCGTATCTTATAAGTCTTGTATAGGGTTCCTTACTTAGTTTACGATTACTCTTAAGATTGTAAAGTCCGCCTAGCGATGATAGCTTTCCTAATAACAATATATTCTATTTTATTGTGCACATCAAAAAATAAAAATGACACATGTTACAAAAATTAAAATTCTAGCAAGTTCTCTTTTAGGAAACGTCTATGACAGCATTTCGTACTTACATGCAAATGTTTACATAAAACGGCGTGCAATATATATGTATTATATTTATATAACACTAGTTGACCCAGCAGACGTTGTTCTGCAACAGCAGATTCAGCCACGCGTTTCTGTAACTAAGGTTTACATACTCAATTTTGTCAATTGATTATCTTACACCGCCAACTGTTACAATCTCATTGAAGTTGTTACAATCTTTGTAACATTCTAAACAAATACTATCCCCTATGGTGAAACTAATGGTTCCTTGTTGCCCATGGAACCTTAAATGTGGCATTTCAACGAGATGGATCTAAGTGGGTTTCTGTATAAATGTTTCAATAAATCTCGTGACAGAGAGTGGCTTCATTGACCTCCCATGTCGTGAGTTAGGCATGTCTGTCTCGAATTTATTGAATGTTTAAGACTTCTACTAAGAATTCTAAAATATTACACAATTATTACATTTCTCAATTAAAGTTGATAAGGGTTGTATATAGACTTACGAAGTCTATAGATCTGTTGGAAGTAACTATTATTTTCATGTGATTAATATCTCCTTGGTTTTGATTTCTTTGAATTTTTGAATGAAAAACTATTGAATTTTTATTTTGTTGTTACAAAAAATAACCCTAACAACACCTAAAGTCGATCTAAAGTATTTATTTATCGTATCCTTAGCAATAAATGACTAACCCAAGTTTAGTTGTTATTAATTTTCGAAATAGTCCGTTATATTAGCCTGTGGTATTCATTTTTTCGCTGTAAACCAATTACTTATAATTTTCAGTCTGTATTACAGTATACACAATATTCACAGTAGTGCACGATGGATGTTTGAAGAAGTGACTACAATGAACTTGCAACGGACCACTTTAGTTTAAACTATTTAATCTTTTTACCATTTGAAACTTTTATCATTGGGGTAGCCCATCTGCTTGACTTCAATTTAAGAATTCACGAACTTAAATGTTGTAATAAAAAGAGTTATTACGCAAGTAAATATTAATAAGCTTGTGTGTGAGATGATTCAAACTTGCTACTGCTTCGAAGAGATCCAATATCATTTGCCCGCAGTAATTTTTTGCCGCCCATAATTTTCTCTTATTCGTTGTCGACCCTTAAACGTTTACACAGACAGACCACGTAGTGTTCACTGTTATAATCTTCTAGAATCGAGTAATCCGCTCTTATAACAATGTAGCGTCGACTAACACCCCGCTTTTACCCTTTCAATTACTAGAATCGGTTCTTAAAACGCACAAAGCCTGCCCACTGCATATCAATCAGCGTAATTAAACTACTATACCCGAGAAAAGTTTTAGACGTCGCTTTATTGTTGGTTCCGCCATTCAGAATTTCACGCGCTATGTAACACCGCAAGTCATTAGCGGCAGGAGTAATATACCTGTTCCAATTTGACGCGGCTGTCGGCCACTTTCTCCCCCCGGTATTACGAGGGCACCGCACCTTATCCCGACTATAGTTTCCATTCGAAAAACCCCTCCGACTTTACATCCGGGTGAAAAAAGTGTGAAATTATCTTAAGTGGACACTATCTACGTAACTCACTTTTAAATTCGGCCCGATATTACGGTACGTTCTAAGTAAAGATAGGAGAATAGATAAGTTAATAAGATTATTATTATAGGTGAGGTCGGGGACCGGCTTTTAGGGTCGGAATGTTTCTAAAATCGTGTATAAAAAACGGGACGTCATCAGGGAGCGGTCACTCTACGGTCGGTACGAGTGCGTGCATCTTGGACTAAGCGTTTTTGTAGCATCGTGTTAAAGTAGCCGGTAGTTGCTGGAAGGGGTTCAAGGAGATAGTACGTCTCTTATTACATATTTATAATCGTCTTTTTATCCAAGTGCGATGTTTCCCCAAAGGAGTAGATTGGTAAGTGCCTTTTTTATATTTCATGCTAAGTATATTTCATTAATTTTAAAGTGATATGATATAGTCATTGTTGTAACTTTGAATTTTCTTATAACTAAATTGGCGGAGTTTAATAAAATATTACAATATATATATTATACCTAAATTTGTAATAAACTAATACGTTGTATATTAATTTCTTTAAGTCTACATTGTTAGTTATATAAAAATACTTGGAAATATGAAATATAATAGCTAAAATTAAAACTGGTTATTCTAATTAATACAAATACAAAAGATAAGAAATAGGAATTAGAAAGTACACTTTTACCTGAATTAAATTATTCCTCGTGTCAGTGGGCGCCTTAATAAAAATTCCGATAAGAAATTAAAAGTTCCTTCATAAATTGACAAAGTTTAAAATTTGAACCTTATTGTATTTTAATATGAACTATATTTCATTGTGCGCGATACGGAGCCCGGTGGCAATACACCCAATCTTTCCTTGGAAGCTTCACAAGGAAACAAATCTAATGTTAGATGTAATTATCATTGGTAATGTTTAATTTTCTATCAATGGCTCTATCTGTTGTTGTTCAGATTTCAATTTGTTAGTCGCATCTTGAATGGTATTGTAGTTTTAATCCACAAATATTAATTGAACTGTATGTACTAAAACATAAGACTGAAAGTTGTATGTACGTTGAACTTGTATTCGGCGATATACAGGGAGTCTCCGTATTTAACACGTTCCTTCGTATTTTTTATTAAACCAATATTTATTATACCCAAATGGTTATTATAATTGTTTATTTAGCTAGTAATATTATTTATATAACACCGAATTTGTGGGGAATCTAATTACTAATTGGATTGCAATACACATACAAGGTATTCTAACGTGGTCCAATATACAGATATACCAATTTTAACAGTTGACCCTTTGCCCTAATTTAATGACCTATTAAACATTTCATACCAATATGAATTTTAAACCGAGAGTATATTTTTCAAATCGAGTTCTTAATGAAATCTGTAATAAAAGTTATAAAATATTGCCTTAACTTGGTTAAGCTACGTCGTGGCTTAGTTATAAAGCAACAAAAAAAATAACTACACCAAATTGAAAAACGCTTCAAACTTCTCTTTTAATTGGAAACTTCGAATTAAATATGTTTTTAAACTGCTCTTCTATTAAAATATTTCATATATCAACTATTTATAAAATTTGCGATAAATATACACAAATTAATTTTATTTATAAAGGTAATCTCACAAATTAGTACTTCAAACGCAAGATTCTTTTCTAGTAACGTAGATACCGCGCGGCGCCGATAAGTAATGTCCCTCGACTGTAAAGGGCCGAAGTGTCAGTACTGCCAGTCACGGCGTGTCGTGCCTCGAACGCTGAACACGGCTATTCACGCCTTTGTTGTGATATCGGATCCATTGAACCCTTAAAATAGAGTTATCAAAACAAAATCAAAGGTGGAATAAGATTGAATGATTTCTCGCCGGCTAGCGGCCGGCTTCAATGTTGTTTGTTTACGAAGCATTATGATTTATTTTCTTTCAAACTGATGAATACATTCAGGCTCGTGTTTACATGGTGATGTACATAGATTTTTCTTGAGTTTGTTTAATGATTATTTTCAATCACAGACATTTTCAAATATTTGTTTTAAATACGTATAATTTGTTGAACAGCTATCGCACTTAAAACTTACTATATAGCCTGTTATAGTAGACAATAAAATTATGTACAGTGATTACTTACGTAGTGTGTACGAGTACGTACTCTAGTAGGTACTAAGGACGGATTTTTAAAAAATATAATCTTAAAAGTTAGTATAAACAGTTTAGCTCGGATTACTTGGAAGCTAATACTGAATACTTAGAAGTCCTTAATTTTCGAAATTCAATATTCAGTAACGATATAGTAAACAATTATTTACAATTTTCAAAACCCCAAATATCCCTTAAAAAGTGAAAGCATTGATTTGACTAAATCGTTATATTACGTGCTACATAAGTCATTTTCTGCTTTCGCTGAACCATTTCACAAAAACTACAATAGATAATAATACGTTGAATGTTTTAAAATAAAATTCCAATTTTGTTGCTAAACGGTTGTTTTCATACCAATAAAATAAATTAATGAATTTTATTTATAATCAAAAATTGTATCACAATCCCCCTGTAGTTACGTGAAAACACGAAAATGACGTCACTTGTTCTCTAAAGTCGTTGACCTCATTGCTACGGCGATCTATTAAGGTTTTCAGTGTCAATTATTTACGAACAATAACTTCGTACAATTTAATTTAATTACTTATCAACCTCCTTTGAATACAATTCCTAAAACATATCGCTTAATTGAAAGGGGTTAATGAAATATTTTTTATTAACTAAAATTTTACGATGTCATATATGTACATATACATATCTTTTCACCAAATAGTAGCTTCTGCTTTACAGAAATTAGTAAATTTAGGATTTCAGCGTAAATAATTGTTTTAGCAACTGCCCTTACATGCAATTCCGAATTGAATCCAAAGAAAAATAAGGTGTATGATAAAAAAATAATGTAGTAAATATTTATATAAGAATTATGTATATAAAGAAGTCGCAATATTAATTTCTAATTCATATTAAACTACGCGTTAATAAGGCGTTCTAGGGAAAAGTGTAGGTAGATAAGCATATTATATATCTTAATATATATAAATTAAGTGTCACGGTGTTTGTCCGTGATGGACTCTTAAACCGATTTTAATCTAATTTTGCACACCGTTTGCAGTTTGATGCAACTTGAAAGATAGGATAGCTTACATATCAATTTATAGTCGCAATTTTTTTTTATTGCTAATTATTATTTGTTTAATATCTTACAAAGGATTAGTTCCATAAGATTTAAACAGATGGCGGTGTTAAGTAATTAGTCTGCTAAATTGAGTATGTAAACCTGAGTTACAGCAACCCGTGGCCAAGTCTGCTAGTAGTAGGTATTTAATGTAGGTTATAAATTAAACGTTTTCACCTAAAATATTAACTATTTTTACGTGAATAAGTAATAAACATCCATACTCTCATATAAGATCCCTAATAGGCTTGTACGCGATTATGTTATTATTACCCCAAAACTCAGTTATTTTTACGTAGCTGTAAATGTCCGTTGCATTTATTACAAAATATCATTGTAATTATTAAATCTATACTTTAATAATATAAAGCTGAAAAGTTTGTTTGTTTGAACGCACTAATCTCAAGAACTACTGGTTCGAACCGAAAAAATATTTTTGTTTTGCATAGTACAGTTACCGAGGAAGGCTATAGGTTATATAACATAAGCTACGACCAATATAAGCTGAGCATTGATGAGAAATATTACAAAAACAGGGCAAATGTTCCAAGGTGATACGAAGTTCGCCGGGACTACTAGTAGATGAGAAAACTTACTTTAACTGTTTTAATCAACGGATACAGTCAAACAATATTTTACACAAAATTTTGTTGTTAGCCCCAAGAAAAAGAAGCGATCATGAATTAGGGGTTTTAATCGATAGTAGAACGCTATATACCATCTTTTTTATTTTTATCACCAGGAGTATGTAAGCTGAAGGAGATAACATTAAAATTTGTAAAAATCCTAAATATCCATAATTTCGTCGGACCTTCAAAGTGAATTTAAACATTTTTCTGATACCAAAATAAACAATCAAATACAATATAACTAGATCGATCGTAATAAATAGATCCACATCAAAAAGTTCTAAAACAATGCTCGTATAACCATGTAATTAACTATTTTGATTCATGATCAAGAGGCCGGCCGTGAACTTCACTGGTTTCGTTCCGTTCCGGGAACGAAATGAAAAATAACAATAAAATTACGTGTGAGAGGGCCGGCCCTACATTTAACGATTTGCTACGGACGCTCGGACCAGTCGAAATCGCTTTATAATGTTTCCGGACGTAGCGAAACTAAACATGCCCTCCCGAAATCGTAACCGGCACTAACTACTAACCTACCTCGCTCTGCAGGTAAATATTTTTTACACTCACAAAATAATCTACTAGCTGACCCAACGTTGTTTTGCCATATAAATTATTATCTTAGAACTATTTTGTTAACCATAAAAATGGTTATAGTGGGTTAACCTTAAAAACTAGACATGCTTACGCGGACTTTTATATAGAACTTTTAGAGGGGAACGATGTTGTAATACTACATGATTTTTGAGTAACTTTCATCGTTTACTCAGCGCACGCAAGGAAAGCTTTAAATAATGCCGGTTTCGCAATATTTTTTATTGCTCCTCTCTCCTATTCATCCTAGCGTGATTTTCTATAGCCAATAGTCTTCCTCCATAAATGGAATATCTTACATTAAAATATTATTTCAAATCGGTTCAGTAGTTCCTGAGATTAGCCCGTTCAAACAATCAATCGAACAAACAAACTCTTCAGTTTTATATTATTATAATAATATAGATTTCAAAAACAAAGTCGTGTTAGTTATACCGTTCATAACTCAAGATGCAGAACCAATTTTTATGATTTTTGTGTCAGCTTTGTCTTCGTTGAGAATAAAATAATAAGTAGTAAATTTTTTATTCAATTATTTATGTATACACGTTTACGAGTTGTATCAAAAGTAATTTTGGAAATGATGAATATAGGTTTTGTTTATTTCTATAAGCAATCTCTTCAAGCAGATTTGCGAATGGAAATCATATTTATCATTAAAAGAAAGATTAGTATAAGTTAATTAAATTTATCATTCATTGACTGTGTGACAAATCAAATCAAATCAAATCATTTATTCGAAGTAGGTTTTTACAAACACATTTCGAAAGTCAACTACGCCATCGCTTCAGCAAAGCCCTACGATGAGTGGCCCTGGTAGAAGAAGCGGCAATAAACT
>DWJN01000190.1:0-28669 GCA_018248895.1 Carystus phorcus
TTACATACATAATCTACTAATCAATAAGGTCGATTTACTCAAAATTACAAAAATTCTGATGGATCTTTTCTGCTTAACAGGGTCCAATTGTATAACTTATTTATTTATATATTGCAATAATAAATAAATTTATTCAAGATGTATTGGACTGATTTTAAACAAGTAATAAAACGAAATTTACTGCAAAAACTTAAGACATTATAATTAAATACAATTTTTATTGAACACTCATTTTGAATCAAAGCGCAAAGTTATTTATACTCCTGAATTATCTTGTGTTGTTGAAACTTTTCTAGGCGCACTATAGAAACAGATTATGCTTAAAGTTTATATTTTATATATTTAGTTTGTTAATAGATATACCCATAGATAAATTTATGGCACTTATATAACACTTATTATTGAACAAACAAATAGATAGATACAATCTACACAATAAATTGTGTTTAAATTAAAATTAATGCATAATATTAAAGATATAGTGCATTGTGAAAATAATAAATGTTACACTCAGAACTTCATCTAAATAAATAATGGCTTGTATCTATTACAAATTTTAATTTCACATTTCAACTGAAGCGTAGTTTAGAGATTCCATTTTGTTTTTAATTTATAAGAAGACGTTTCAGTTTTTTTATTAATAATTTGATCGCCAGTCATATTGCTAACGATAATTTCATACATATTTAATTTGGATTAAAGTATTTTCGTTCAACGAGGTCAATTCGAAACATTTAGTGAAAGTTCTAATTGTAACATGTATAACATGCTGGATTCATGACTGAAAATATACAACGTAATAAACATTTTTACCTTCTTAGAACGATAAGTCTGACTCTCAAATCCTTGCTGCGTAATTAAAATTAAGTATGGTTTGGTTAGATAGTGAATCATGGATCTAAGTCGGAACCACGCGACGAATGGTTAGTTTTTACTAAGATATTGATAGTGTAAATTGTACTATATGTGATGGTAATAAGGTTATTTGTTTGAATTTTGATTTGTTACCTTTTTGCTCTCAGCCTCGATAGCGGACATTGCTGCCTGTTGCACGGCTTGCGCTTCTATTTGTTCCTGTGCTTGCTTCTTAGCCTGTTCACCGCTGTAATTGATTGTTTTTATCTATTACTAGTAGACCTGGAGTAGTTTACGAAGTTGATACGGCACCTTCGGACTTTCATTTATTTTGTCAGGGCGAATATGTTATGCATTCTTCGGTAAATGAAGAATTTGACATAAAATCAATTTTGAAATTCGATCCAGTAGTTCCTGAGATTTATGCATTCAAATAAACCATCAAACTCTTCAACTTTATACTATTAGCATAGATTAGACCGTAAAAATTTAGTATAGGGAATAGGATTAGGAAATAATATTTCTTATAGGTATTCAATTAACTGAATGCATGAAATGAATGAAAAAAGCGTATGTGCGTATTGCAGTATGTATTTGAATGAATTTATAACTGAGAATTATAATAACTCACCCCAAGAGGTCGATCAACGAAGGTGGCTGCTGTTCCTCTGTATGCTCCGCGCTCTCGTCCGGCGAGACTTCAGCCTCTTCGCCTGATGATGGAGTAGAAGTACTGGGCGACTCGTGAGGCTTCACCTGAATCCTGGTCGACATAACGTAGGGTTACTCACTGTTCCAGTGTTTTGGCTTTTAGAATGTGGAGGAACAAGATTTAAACAGGCAAGATATTAAACGAGTTTGTAATTCAATATTAACTCTCTTAATAACGGAACAACTAGTTTTTTTAAATAATATGTATTAGCGTTTTTTGATGGTATATCTATCCAGTAGAAAAATAGCAGATGGCATTGTGAAACAAACTAAGATATTTTTATAATACATTGTGATTAACAAGAATTATATTTAAGTGTGTCTTATTTTTCTTGAAGCTACAGTCACAGGTATGTTTTCATACACACCTTTTGGAGCCAGACTAATAACAGAAATTAAATTCATCGTTCAAACTTCCGTCTAGCTGAGAATCATCCAGGACCCTTTGAACGGCGATGGTGGCCATTGCGCCGTATAGGTCGTCATTTTTACCGTATTCACTAAACATTGGTTATATTAAAGGCACCATGTAACGTGGCTATGTCAGCTGTATAGAAGTGTGACGTATGTATATATGAAGTCGAGTTATTTATTGCACGGTAACCGGCAAGAGTGCTTGTGTAATTCGCTATAGCGGTTCGATTGAAAAAAAGAATGCTTCGACTTCTTCGGACTTTTCTTCTATTCAGAGCGTTAGAAACTCCCGAACCACCGACATGCAGAGAACCAATAGTACTCTCAAATGGTGACCCCGACGTGGTGTAACCCTTTATTAATATCTTATAGTCATCTTATTGTTTACACGTAATAATCTTGTTTCAACACTTACCATTAACTATATCCACATCTATCTAGGGTTGAATGGTAGACAATGCTAAAGCATTAAATTTACCCTTTACTTCCACTTTCAAGAGATGACACAAATGAATACTTACTGGCCATTGTCTTCTTTGGTGATATCCAGTCCGAAAGCAGATACTTGCATCTGACCAGTGTCCTCTGCTGGTGGTAGCGCAGGTAGGTGACGACTAGGACCTATTACATATCAAAAATTGAGAATATATCCCCAACAACATACAAAGAATTGAGACATCAGAGAATACAGAGAATCGAGTATACAAAGAACGATTGACGACGTTAGAACGATTCATGACTCGATCTATATATTGTCATCTGACGTTAATTTCAAAGTAAGGTAAACATTCTGTTTCACGTTTGGTTATATCTAAATATATAATGTTGTCTTATTATTAGAGAGATTTGTGATAAAGATTGTCTAGTTTCCCAATGTAATGTTTCATCAGATCAGAATTTGTGCGAACAATGACAATAACAAAATGAATATTGATGATGCTTTTGAATAACATCATCATTATGTAAAGCAACATCAATAAAGATTGAATAATTGAGTGTTGCGATATTGTTCATAAGTCCAATGTGAATAAATAGTAACACTGACAACATATCATGTTTATTGCATGTTAATCCAAAAGCAGATTTGTTATTCCAAACACTTCAATCAAAAACCAATAAAACTGTTATAGTTTTTTTTATTCACAAGATAATTTTGATAAGAGTGTTAATTTAGTTAAACCTGCAATTGGCGTTTAGTGTAAATGTATTAAGTAATGCTGGCTTTTTTTGTATAATAGTAGGTTTGATATGTTTTTCCTGCAGATTCTATTTTTGAGAATTGTCAAAATTGCATTGTTATTTAAGGTACTTGTGTTTAAAGTATGTGAAATAATATTTGATTAATGATTCATTTTTGGACCTCTATGGATGTTCATATATTAATTACATTGAAATGTTATAAATCGTATGGTATTGTAGTATTAAATTCAATTCTGGAAATATGTTGTTTTAATAGAAAATAACAGTTTCTCAACTAACGCATCGATCGTAGAATAAATCCTAATTTCGATTTAAAAATTTGAAATCTATATATGTATTAATAGTAGTACTTTTATTTAATTTTAATAGGATGATTTAGCAAATAAATTGCATATTTTCAAACTTCAAAATTATCAGTAATAGTAAAATGTAAGAACGATTGTAGTAAACAATTTGTTGGGCGCCAAAAATGTATATTTAATTTTACTATTTAGTATAACTGCTTCTAAAAATAAATACTTATAATCTTAGTTAGGAAATTAAAATACTTTTAATAATGAAATATGAATCGTTTCCATACCAGGCCTTTATTTAATAAACTAATTAAATTTCGACTTTAATATTTCTTTTCAGATACTTAGGCTGTAAATATTCGGTAAAGTATCTTACGTAAAGTTATCGCAACATAACGTTACGTTATTTTTTGTAAAAAATTTACGTTGTTGATCATTTACGTTTCATTATTTGATTATTGATCGAACTGTCACCGTTTTGACAAAAAAAAGTGTGGTCATAGATTGACCAGAAAGACGAATATTTTTTTTGAGAAACGAATAAAAAAACGGAAGCCTTTAGATGATAGTTTGGTAGAGCACAGCCGCACGACAAGCGCCACACGGTACCTGCCAGTGTTGCCTTACTTTGTGCCGGAGCGAGCAACCTAAGCTTCAACTGACCAATTTTCTCCTCCTCAGTAGGCTCTGGAGGTGTTTCCTCAGTTTGCGGACCCCTCATCAAGCCCAAAAGCACTCCGAAGATGTACCTGTTAAAAACATTATTTTTTTTAAACTGTGGGTAGTCCTAACATTACATTTGCGGGTAGCAATAAAAATATATTAGAGAATAGTGAGAAGTTGAATTACTCTTTGCAAGTTCTGTATAGATCCAAGATTTATCAGAAAATGATTGATAAAAAGGTGAATACTTGTAAGCTGAGTGAAACATACGAAGTGAAAAGAATATATTTAAGTGCATGTTGGTGAAAAAATAGAATAATATAATTATTTTGTACTAAAATACTGACAATATACAAGATTGATATGAATAAAATTACTGTCAAATATACAGCCGATATACAAGATGAATATAACTTATAATATCGACAATTTAGGTTAGGTTAGCAAGCTATATTAGTTGAAGAATTTATATAATTTTTAAACACGCTATGATACAGAAAACAATAAAAAACGACACATTATCTCATGATAATTTGATATCATACCGTTACATGCATCTTGTTTAACATATCACATTACGCACGAACAAAATCGACTACAACTTTTATTTTAATTTTCATTATCCATCCTCTACAGAATATACTAAACAGACATATTAAACAACATCAAACATGCAATTACATAGGTGGTAAATACACAACTAATTTGAAGTTCAACATCATGAATCATATTTATTCTCGAACAAATCACGATGAGAACTCATGAAGTGCTCGTTTAATATAATTATATTTTATGACCGTGCAATTCAAAGTTTAAGAAAAGCTTCACGAAATTTAAATAATACAAGTTTTTAGAATTAACATCATAACGCAGACGCTAAATGTTTGTGTATAGATTACACGTATATTTTCCCTCTAATATAACACAAGGGCACTACTTCTTCACACTTCTTTTTTAAACTTAATATTTATTATGTAGTTGATTTATTATGACTTAAATAATTTATTTGTGTAGTTGTTATCACTTTATTTTTCTTTATTCACAAAGTAAATAAAAAAAAGACAAACGAAAGCTGTTTATAATAAGTATACTGTTTAATAATTTAAACTGAGTAGTAAATAGATCCGTTAAAAATTATTAGATGTTACATAGAATGGTTTATCAAGTAATATACCAAATTAAACCGACTATCATATCATAATTTTATTCATCATAACAAATTACAACACTAATAGTTGACGTAACTATCTGATTGATCAAAATACGAACATTGACAAAAATACATACATTTAGGACATTCACATTATCCAGTAAGAAATAAAGCATTTACCAATGACTGTGCACCATGTGACGTAGCGTGAAATGAAACAACCACCATAAACATTCTCGTCAAAAATGAACCTTAAATTAATACTAATAAGATTCAAAACTCACCTAACGACGACCAGCGCACTGTATCCCAAGTAATAGAACATATAGAAGAATAGTTTGAAGAAACCAACGAATAGTTCGCTCGGAGGCATCTGCTGTAGATCTGCAATTCTCGACTTTATGTTGTTCGGTGATAAGGATGCGAATGTAACGAAGATAGCGTCCTTGAGAGACTGTAGGCCGCGACGGAACGGATCTTTGCCGGCTCTGAAATAGTAACATATGAGTTAAATGGAAGACAATATTATTGTAATTTTGACGGGCAAATATAAAAATAATTTTGCTTGTTTAACCAGTCTAGCTTGTCAGTAGAAGATTAGAATCATTTATCTACCAAAGAAATCAAAGCGGAGTCCATCTAAGTTTTATAGGTGTTACGCTCGCATAGCCAGTATCTACTTCCTTTTTGATCGGCAACGCAATAACTATAACTTTGATGTAACCGAGGTCTTTGTGCATTTATATACAATAAAAGATACCATTGTTACGTATTCTTGGGACGTAGTTTATACCTTTCGTCCTCATCATCCCCTAGGTACGTGTATGCTGCCTCCCTGTTCTTCGGCCCGCTGGCCTGGTCTTCCGAGGCAGCCATGAGCCCTGACGCGTGCGTCATCTCAAAGATGGCGTCTTCGCAGAAGTTCACAAATGCTTCCAGCTTCTCCTTATCACCCCCTTCAGTTACTATGCTGTAGAAGAACGCCCGTTTCGATTCCTGGTTGAAAGAAAAACGGTTATTGCGATTTTTACTTTCACATCTAGCTGTCAGTAGCATTATGTGATCATTCATAATAAAAATATCGACTCATTTTATTTCTCCAAATTTAAATAGCGTGGATTTGATCAAAGTAGTTTGAGTAAATTCTTATCCAATTATCTATTTAACATTTTGTCAAATCTGCCCTTTGTAATTTTGGATAACATTCAGCGAATGTATCAAAAACACAGAAAGATGAAAACGTCTAAATGGATATAAAACCATTCAAATAACAGAAAGAGATTAAGAAAAAAGTAGTGATGTTATTATTATAAAATAACATAAATACATGACGCACTTGTCAGAATAATAATATGCGATACCTTAATCTGAGGCTTCTCCCATTGTTCGATGTTGGACTCTTTGATCTCGAAGTAAACCCGCTCGATGCGTTTGGACCCACCCATGATCTCAATGCGCCCGAGGAATGGCTCGAAGTAATTCAGCACCGAACCAGCTGTTTCTAGGAAACGAGCGAGCCTGGACACAAAGACGTTACATGTACCTACTCATATTGTCACTTATTTTGTAAACATACATTACATGTACTTATATTGTCATTAAATTTGTGAACTGGAATTTGAAATCCATTAGCCTAAGTTGACACAGATATATAAATTGGTTAACTATAAGCTGCTGTGTTCATATTTTTAAGACTATTAAAAATAATAACATAACCGTTTTTAAAATTCTGTTTCAAAACCGAGGTATGTACAAAAAGTTAAGGATATTCTTGATTTTGACAATTATTCATATTTCGATAATTTTAATACTACATTTTAGAATACCTGTTATAGATTATTACTTTATGTGAAAGTTGTGTATTTTTTTTTTTAATTCAACATTGTTATATATTACGGCAGACATTATTCACCTGGGTTCGTTCGGCATGTGTTCGGACAAGTTGGTAAGCAGCACGGCCAAGTTGAAACCGATCTCCTTGGCAGGCTCGTGGAACCGGTCGCAGAACCCGATGTAGTCCAACTTCCCATCGTGGTTCGTCTCGCAGCATGCCAGCAGGAACTCTATCTCTTCTCTGTCAGGAGAAAATATGAAGAGATTTTAAAACTGTCCATTTATCTTACAATGACATTGACATCAATAAAAAGACTTTGTAATGTTGGAAATAGATTTCTAGACAGCGTGCCTTTGGCGTTTATCAATATGTAATAGACCTGAAGTAAATTATTTGCGCCAAACATTATGGCCCCTTTGTAGTACATTTCTTCTGAATCGTGCATATTATGTTATGATGCATGTATGATAAAACGAGGATTGTAGTGGAAGCAATTCGCTCGCTCATCTTTCCTTCGTCGCTTACCTAGCTCTTCGTGCTACGCTGCATATTAGCGTAATTCAGGGGCCCAATAATTTTCGCATAAGTGTTACTTACGGTGTATAACTCTTCTGCTGTTCCATCTTCTCCTTAAAGTCCTTGGGCAGCACCCAGCCGTCGTTGTTAGCATCGATCTCCTGGAAACTCGCGCTAGACGTGAGATCCTTCAGTTTCAGGAACATGTCGAAGTACTTTAGAATTAGTTCCACGTTTGATGCCGATTCTACTAATGTGTCCACCATCTGTTTTCCGATCGTACCTGTATATTGGGAACAGATAATATAAGTACTATCGAAAAGTAACTAAAAGTACTATTTTTTTACGAATCTGACGTATTGAACCCTACAAAAATTTTCGATTTAAGGCCGAAAAAATTTTATCAAGTTTAGCAGTACCATTAGGTAGCCAGCTGGTTTTATTCCTGGTGACCAAAAATAAAATAAATAATAACGCTACACACTTATAGGATTTCCTGTGTTATGAGTACAATACATAAAGACAAGGACACATACCCAGATCGAGAACAAAAAATTTAGACTCATCATTAAAATTTCTGCCTAAGAATCGAACGCCTTCGAACGGAAGTCCAGTATGGCCATTACACCACGCGGCTCCTCGGATAATAATCGAGTTCTCCACTCCTCTGAAAATGAATAAGAGAACGAACTCACCATTAACAACATTCCCCTCCAACATAGACAGCATCATGGTGATCATATCCTTCTGCAAGTTGAGCAGTTCCTTCAGAAGATCTACCTGAGACGAGTGCTTCGACAACTTGTCCTGCATGTGAGAGAACAGAAACAGGAACCCACCAACAGCGTCCCATAACCTACCAACAAACATTACAGGTAATATTTTATTTATAAATACTTATTAATTTATTATCAATCAAATAATTGTTGTAGCTGTATTAACTCTTACTAAGGAAATTAAAACCAGCGAAGCTAGCGCCAGCAATTTCCGACAACAAGTCTTGATGTAAGCATGAGTTGAGACATTCTGGTTTCAGGACTGGAGGTTTTTGAAAACTTAGAAATAGTGCTGTCAAGTTGTATAGTAAATTTTATATTGTGCGAGTTATTTTAGTTAGTGTTATTTTAATTAGTGTTACCTCTTATACATCAGTAACCAGCCTAAATGTTACTATGAGCAATATGTCCTTTTATTGGCTTTGGTGACGTCATATGTAATCAATAATAGTACGTATGTTTGATTGCACAGTAAAAAAAGATTTAATAAAACAATCGAACTAACAAGCTCTTTCTTTTATGCCGGTTGTATAAATAAAAGAAAATACACGTTTTCTTCAAATCACTAGTGTTTACGGTCGTAGACCGACTATTGAGGAAATAAAAAGGCAAAACAATTTCATGTCATATTCTTGTCATTTACAAATGAAGTACCTAGAATGTGCCAGCGCCTGCTGATTCTGTGTACAAGGACCCTGGATGACCTCAGTGAGGGTGTTGAATACTTGGGACGCCACACCGATCGCCTTGAAGAAGTTCGCTTTACCGGCCGGGTCGATCAGTTCCTGTAAATATTACAGTGTCCAAAACTCCAAATGACAAACAATTCTGTTAATTTGGAAAATTAAAATCGTTAGTCCAATGAATTAAATACTTAATGTAATTATACTTTATCTAAGGCTGCATCTGTGCTTACCATCAGAAAGGTTAGTCGTCAAGCATTCACTTATATAGTGTAAAAAGTAATATGTCGAGAATTCGAGATGATTGTCGATGGATTAGGCCACCAACCCTTAAACGAGGTTCACGACGAAGAAGAAGTTACCCAAAGATCTTTAAAATCGAAAATGTCCAGGCTTGCAGTATTTTTTCATCGTTGAAACAGCTAAATTCGTATATGAAATTAATAGTTGGTACCCATGTAGTTAATAGTAATATTGGATTTCTAAAAGGCAATATTCAGAAGGCAATTTGGGATGTCGCTAGAAACTTTTGGAGTCATCACCTTGCTTGAGTAATGCCAGTAGAAGTCCATAATAGACTCCTGCAGTCTCAGCAAGTAATCGACGGTACAGATGACCACATTTACAGTGGTGGTGTTACCAGCTTGCGTACGGAGGTAGTTTTGCCATTCTGAAATACAATTTTCGATATTATATCGTACACTATAAAATATGATGTAATTAAAGTTTGTATTCACTGTTACGGTACCGTCAAATGCAGTACTAACGTCTTATTTTTTTTTTGCACCATTAAACTATGTAAGAAACGCCGCTTCATACCAACTAAATTAACAAAAGCAATCTCTCCAATGAAATATAGTAGGTACTATCAAATAATAAAAACCTTGTATGCGAACAAACTTTTGTAATCGAGGCTTGAAAGCTGTTGATTATAGGGTATTGATATTTATGAAATTGACTGTAAATACGAGTTATTTGAGATCGAATACTATTGCTTTGAGAGTCAGTAAATTTCTTTCTTCTCTCTTCTTTGGTCGGTAATGCTTTCCCTGACACTGACCATTCACCATCAGGTGTATAGTCCGGTCAATTTCCACCGTATAAAATCATCAATTCAGTAAATACAAACCGAGATTGTGTCCTTCACAGGTCAGTTGTATAAATCTAAAGAGCGCACACGTGAACTCAGCGTCGTGCATGTTTTTCTCGCCAGCAGCGCCCTCTAGACCGACGCCCAAACCTGGACAATATCAGACAGATATAAATAACTGTCAGTAGATACTGACCTATAATAACATAATAGGTAATCAAAATGATGATAGTAGATGTTATCATACAGCTTAAAACAAAACATTTCCTATCAGATCGAATTGTGAATCAAAACTATTCTTGGGGCCACTTAAACACACAAAAACATCTGGAAAAGTTGAGAAGAAGTTCAGTAATATACAGAGTAACAAAGTAATTAATAATTTAGACTTAATCAATCAATATGCCTCCCTTTAAACCATTAATGGTCTACTACTGAGCATGGATCTCTCATCATGTGGAGAATCTTTCAGACTTAATAAGTAGTTAATTTTAATGAAAGTGATAACATGGGCGATGATGATAAAGAAGACGTACCTTCAGCTTTGGTATTCCTCTCGAAAGCGTCCAAATCAAGCACCGAGCAGGAATTCATGAGACCAGCTATTGACGTGAAGAAGCCAACGTCTTTCTTGTCTTTTAGGTGGTTTAACATTCCCTGTTAATTGATTAACGATAATGTGAATAGTGTGTAATAAAAAATAAAAATACATTCAATAAATGTCTTACTGCCGGTTTTTGAAAGGCTTATCAAAATCTTGTCGAGCTAATTCCTGTTAATTTGGAAACTGTGTCAAAATAATTCGAGTTTCTTAAATGTAGATTGCAGAGAAATACATCAAAAAACAAATCTCATTTGATTCGGAGGTAAATTCGAAGATAGTTGATTTAACTGATCAATTATTTCAATCAAATGCCATAATATTTTTTTCAGAAACCCAATTGACGCTTTATTATGTTTAAATATTATGATTTGGTGATGTCACACGGTAGTAAAATAGAAATTAAAGTCAGTCGGTGGACGACGTTTACTTGTATGTGACGTCATCGTAGGCCCGACGCAATCAGGACCGTTTTGTCACGTGACCGACGTCTAAGAACGCATATTTTTAATTTTGTATTTCTTGGATAAACTAATAGTCATTTGCAAGGTATTAGGAATTTAAGCAGAACGTTTTTATAATTCATAATTTGTACAGAACTGTCTATGACAAACACTTTATATACTGTCAAATACCCAAATACTTACCATTTGTATATCGATATTACCACCGCGTAGAATGGAGATACCCAGTTGTAGCGTCTTCATGACCATTTCACTCGGAATGCCCTTGGATGCTGAGATGTGAAGGAGAACCATTTCAGCTACCCCGCGGTTGGCCAGCCTCGCTTGGTGGAATAAGAGCTTTTGTTTCTCCATCTCTTGTTCCTAGAAACATTTTTAATTTATAACCAACAACCATACGAACCATAATTTAAACAATATAATAATCTATATTAATAATATCAACAAATTGTGCAATTATGAATTTAATATAAGGTCAAATGGTATTAACAAAACGTATAGTAAAACGAAACTATTGCAAAACTGCCTTGGTGCCTAATTAAAAAAGATAACACTGAAAACTTACAACATTGTTATACAGCGAAATTCTGAATTAATGCCATTATTATAATTTATTTTATTAATATATATCCGATACATTCTATTATACTTCATAGTTATTTTAATAAACGGCAGAAATATTCTTACATCGAAGATGTAATTTAATAAAGATACATTCTTTACGGCGTAATAATTAAGAATAAAAATTTGATAAAATCTTGTAAGCATTGTTACAACAATATATCTATAATAAACAACGTATTAAAGTAAATAATGCGTCAAATAAATTTACAATTAACGACAAATATGTGCCTAAGTGTAATACACTAAAAACATACCATAAACGTATCCATAGTTTTCTGCGTGTAACATAAGAATTATTTTTCTATATAATGGAGGTATAATTTATTTTTAAACTAACTAAGAACTTAATAATTTCATAGTGAGAAAGTGAGCCCTTACTTACACCTAAGTGAAATTACATTGCAGACACAGATATTATAATTTATATCTAAGCAAAATAAAAGTTATAATTATAAAAGTAATAATAACAGTCAGCATCAATAAATTTGTTCGCAACGCTCAATAATTTTAACTTCAAATTTTATCCAACTTACGTGTATACTAGCACGACCTTCATCCTCAGCCTCGGCTTCTCCACCTCCTTCTTCTTCTTCTCCACCACCCTCTTCTTCTTCTTCTCCACACGATTTGGCGATTATGTGCGCGTAAGACATGTACAATGGATCCTCCTGTGATTATTATGTTTTTTTGACGTTGATTAAAAATGGCCAAAATTATAACATAAAAAAAAAACAAATTTTAAATGAATACGCAAAAAAAACTTCACAATAACATAAATTAAGTTAGTATAACACTAAATCAGTAGACTAATACTAACATCAATTATGTTTCGCAAAATTAACGCCTCATACTATTAACTATATTTCATAAATGATGTTACACTAATTAAAAATGCGTAGATATTTATCGTTTACGGTCAAAAATACTATCTCAGTGCTTACTCATAGTTTTATGCATCTAGTTCCTCAAGTCCTGGCTGTATATCGTCTTTCATTCAGTCATCGTTAGGGTTTTATTACGTAGATATAAGTATATTGTCCGAGTTCAAGCGCTCATAACCCAATGGCCCGTGTTGATCCTAAGCGATCGACAGAGTTAAGCAACTGCGGGCGGTTGGTACCTGGATGGGTAACTGCTAGTGACAACTATTTCTTGAGCGTTTCCGTGCTTCGAAGCGCAAGTTAAGCCATCGGTTGCGGCATTTGTCGGAGGCCCTCGGACGGTATAAAAACTTCCAACACTTGGGTTGACCACCAACCTCTCCATCAATGTACACTTGAGTAGCGTGGTGGAGTATGCCCTAGACCTCCTTAGTAAGGAGAAACCCGTGTTCTGTAGTGGGCCATACAGCCAAGTATACAGTCACAGTCACATACCTGCAAAGCCCCCGAGCGCTCGGTCATAGCCCCCCTGCAGAATGTGGTCACCAGCTGGGTCAGAGGATCAGGCTTCCCTTCCTCTTCTACCACGTCGCTCTTCTTCAATTCTGCATCCTCGAATGATTGCTGCAATATATCAACGAAATTTAAAAGGTCTTAAGTAACATAAACATTAATTATTTACACTATTAGAGTCTACGTAAGGTAAAAGGTATTCACCAGAGATGTAAGATACCTTTTCGTTATGTCCTATCGATACAATTATGCAGTGCGTGTATTTATTGGTAATTAGTTAGTAATCTACACGTTATAGGTATTTATGTACTATTACTTTCAAAACTTCTAAACATAGCATAACAAACTAAAGTAGCATCAATTTACTTACCGTGAGATCTTCTATCATAACTTCTTGACCGATATTCTCTTCTTCCAGCCATAGTTCGTAGTACGTGCGTGCAAATATGTTACAAGCTCTATGTCTGTAAACATAATTATTCAATAGATTATTAATGTCAATACTCATTGTTATACAAATATGTAGAATTTGAGAACTTATTTCAATTTCAATGCAGTAGTTAGTATGACAAACTTAATAATAAATAGTTTTGGATGAGTCAGTAAAATAGAAATATTAAAAAGACATATCACACAAACATTTTCCATTATCTGGTCGCATTTTCTTTCCAACAATTCACTACGGATACAGCTCGAAGGACCATTATTTTTTCATACAAAACCGACTTACCGACTGATTTTATACAAGTGAATGGACCTCAAACATGCAATAGCGGCCCGTTTTCTCGCCGCACAGAGTATACGCTTCCAGTTGTCAGAGCGTTGTTTCGGCTTCGTCGCCTTGTTAGTCCAATAAGCAGCATGCACACACTCAGGGGTTATTTCTAGGGAACTAAATACATTGTTATAGATAAAATCAACACCGTACTGAAAAGTTCGTATACGGGTGGTTATTTTCTTACATTTCGATTAGGTTACCGTTATTGTATAAAAAGCCTTGTACGTCTTAGAAAGGCCATAAAATTAGGCGCGAATACTACAGTTTTTACGCACGATTATTTCAGACTATTCGTTACTTGTGTTATAGCTAATTTTATGTATGAAAATAAACATGGGCAGGCATCGATAGTAACACGTATTGTTAGCATCAATCAATTTGCGTCTCATCTGAGCTTTGTGCCACGTGTAATCGCTTACCCAACATTCGCACGCACACAAAAAACACAGGGCAGTCATATTAACATCAAACAACATTGAATCGTAAAACAAAGAGCACACGGTATAATTTCAATTGAACCTCGGCAATGAATGCAGCGACGTTTGTCTAAAGCAGGCAATAACGGCTCGCTTACGCTGTATCGAAACAACCGAACGATACACGTTCTTGCTCATTTGTTGAGGATGGTCTATCTATATACGAGAAAAAACTTTAAATTAAAACATTGGCGATATGAATAATCGGTCGAAGAAGATCCTCCTGGCTGGAGAACCTTCGTATCAAAAGTATCCATTCAATCTTTAGAGCTGCTGTTGTTTCAAAAGTTCAGGTCCCCTTATCGCCGACCTTCGATAGAAGATGGCACAATAAGAAAAAGATTCCATAATAATAAAAGAGGGCTCACCATATGCAATCCATAAAGCACTTTGCTCATAGCCACAATACGTTCGACAGTATCATCGATGATCTTCGCCTTGTTCTCTGGCGTGTCCACAGTGATGGAGGTTTTGCTCTTCGACCCCAGCTTGCTGTACAAGTAATGTTGCCATGACATCTCGTCAGCCGGGTCAATTTTGTCGGGTAATGTTAGCTGGGTCTTCGCGTATTCTGATACGTCTTGCTCAGACATTTTCTGTTGAACATACAGTATATGGTATACAAAACATATTCTAAGTACTAGTATAAAACATAACCTTTTTATGTTTACAATTAGACGATATATGTCGCCGGAACACAAACGTATATAATTTATGTTTGTGATGTACCTATTATGTACAAAAGACCTCGTTATTCACAAAAAAGCTCTATTTAGGTCAATTAACTGAAGTTGGCAAGAACAATAATTCCACATGTGGCCTTGTAAAGTGTCTGTGAATTAGCCTATCGGGTGATGTTATAAAAAAAGTAATTGTTATTATTTTGTTTTTACGACAATTACAAAATAATGTGATGTTTAATTTCAACAAATGTTTCATAAATTTCATCACACAAATTTTAGAGTGAGACTAGTGTGTCCGTGTAAACATTAATTAACTCGCATACTGGTACTTCCTAAGTCTTATTAGAATTTTTTTTTACACGCATATTTTACACTTCTATATATTATAAGAGACTGATCATAAACAACTTGACTATTTTAATTCTCACAAGTGATTATTACCTTCAAGAAGCGATCCTTGCAGTGCTGCACCAGCTCCTGTTCTCTACCAGCGAACAGGTTCAAACCGACTGGCAACAACCTCTTCAAACATGCCACCATCAACGACGCTTGAACCTCCTTATCCTTGTCGCGTTTCTTATCACGATGCTTCTTCTTTTTCTGTAATATTTAACATTATCCTGTAGAATTTGGAATAGTTTTTATAGCAAGTAAAATAGACTCTATAGTAATGATCAATAGAGTCTACAAATCATATTCATCAGTTCTCTGTAACGAAATAGAATCCTAAACAGAAGCATGATGGTATATTGTTGATAATACTTCAGAAATGAATCACATTTCTAATGGGAAAATCTGAATACTTGAATAGAGGAGGGTAATATGTACCTAATGCTTAAAATACTTTGAAAATAATAAGAGGCTTAAAAGCTAAATCATCAATGAATTACTTTTTCGATTTATTTTCTTTTAAAATACTTAAGCACGCAAATTTACATGGCAATTTAAAAAACAAATCAATCTCCTACAAAAATACTACAAGCGATTCATTATATTATAAAGCAATAAAAAGGAATTCATTAAATGTATCCAAAATTAGTTTATTCAGGCTAAAACATTATAAATATACAATCCTTATATACTATTTGCTATTTTCATTGTAGTTGTAGACATCGCGTCGCACGGAAATGAGGAAATCGAAGATTTGATCACATCCTTAAACGAGATGATCGATTCAAAAAAGATTTTACAAATAATATCTTCATGAAATGGTATCCCAGAAGAAAGTAAGGATATGATGAAATAATATTGTTTAGTTTGAATATTATTCGTTTACATATTAAAAGTATTTATGTACTAGATGAAATGTGAGCATCAACGCCGATTTATTCAAGATTCAGACTCTACTTTTTAAGGACTATTGCAGTTAAAATTTCAAATTTTTGACACTTATTTATCTTTTCACTAAAATAGTCCAGAGAATTGATCATATTACTTAATTAATCTGGTAAACAGTTCGGCAGATTTATTACGTTAAATATTTTTGTAAATTGACTATCTCTTTTAGAAATTTGATCAAATTTCCAATTTGATTTTAATTGCTAACAAGGTTTAGCGTATTATGTCTATGTGTCAGAGTGTAGTCGAATGTAGATAAGATGTTTATATCTTAATAAATATCATCTAGGACCTTATAGAAAATCATTACCATATTCTAATGGCAGAATAATTTTAGTGCCCCTATAGCTTGCGTTATGTAACAAAATTATGATTAATAGTGAAATAAAATAATTTTAGAAACAATACAAATGTTAACGGAAGATTGAGTGAGTTAATAAAAGTCATACTTATCCGGATCTAGCGTCTTGCTAGAGTCAATACGTAGTAGGCGCACCTAAACATGTTATAAGCGAACAAAAGAAGGCCATTAAGAAACACAAATTCATAAAAATCTTAGAGCATTTACCGAACATGCCAAGAGTGTTTTTCAAAATAGATCCAAATTTTATCCATTCGATACCCAGCATATGATGATCGAAAAGTCACTATTGCTTCCTGACATGGAGGAAAAAGTATAATAGAAAATATTTTACTTATTTTTTTAACATAAAAGACTACTAATTAAAACGCCACTTGACATATTATTCGGCGAAAAGATTTTTATATACTTTAGAAATCTAATCGCAATAATATAAACGATTCATTGATTTGTCGATTTTATCAAACTTAGTTTCATTAAACTTACAAGTTAATACATGGGCAAAATATTATAAATTAATTTAGCATAATAAACAAAGAAGAACTTAATGCAAAAAGCATTTGCTGCAAGTCAACGTTTGGACAAGTAAAAAAGCATCATTTTTGGCAAAAAATGTAATAAATATGTGTGTACTTATTTACCATATAATAGAGAAAGTATACACGATGCGGATATTGATAGCTAATTTATACAATTCAAGACTATTAGACAAAACTATTTATACAGAGGAAGTTACTCTTAGACTGTATTTGATATATGCTCCAAGTTTAAAAGCGTTTCCATGTTTTTTACCTTTCCACCACCCTGAGGTGCGCCATCAACGACGGTGGTGACGCGCCTTGTAGCTGTAGGCATTATCAACACCTAGTCGTGACAAACAGAGTATTACAAACACAGTACAGGTGATAGATAGACGGACAGAGAGATTTTATACATGTGCCAGATAACAGATGGGATGTGCTTTGTGTTTTATTGAAGGTGGAATGGTGATGGAAGCAGACGACTGGTTTGTGTGCTAGAAATTTACTCGTAATACTGATTCCATATTACCAAAATAATAAATAGTAAAAACATTATACATAAAGAGATAAATTGAAGACTTGATACTAAATAATTTAAAAACTTGAAAATGTGTTAGAATTAAACATAAGTAGGCACTATAAAGAATGTTTAGAATTCTCTAGAAAGTATTTTAGAAGTTCTTTTGACAATTATTAACTTTTAAAAACACGTTAGAACCAAAAAATTAAACGAAAGATATAAAAAAAACCTGTTTATAAGATCGAACCGTTTCAGTTTCTGCTTTAAAAATGAAAATGAGTTCGATACAGATATTCTGTTAGATACGAACAATTAAATGGCAACAGTTGAATTTGTTTCTGAATAAAATGACAATTACAAGTCTGTTTCGATATCATGACACGGCTAAAGTAGGAGCTTACTGTTCCTACACTTACCATGTTGTCAATCTCGTTCGCCGATATGAAGTTTTGTTCTTCTTTGAGGAAGTACTGACTCTTTGACCAAATATTGAAGATTTCTGCAACGTGGTTGTAAAGTTCCTCCGCCTCTGGTTTGTCAAAAATAAAAATGTTAGTATTATTATTATCATTAGCTTGGTTGCCTCATTTTGTAGTTTCAGGAGCATAATTATGAGATTCACTAGAATCCATCCAAAACTGCATTTATGAATCTTTTAGCATTTTTATGTTCACTTTAATATTTGATGGATGAATGTTTTCTTCATATGCTTAGTAAAGCGATTTAAAAGCACAGTTCGATTGTCTTCTTCACATTCTTAACATAATTGATGTATCGTTAACGAAGTCACAGTCATGGCTGTCGCCATGGCACTGCTTTAGTAGATAAAATATTCTCGACGACATAAAAATGATGTATGAAACCTAACTATTGATAGTTGATGCATTGACAATTCATCGATAGATAAATCGATATTTAGACAACGCTGAAATTTAATAATGATATTTCAACAGTTTGTCTTAGTTATCTTAGTTTTGTTGAGAATCACAACATAGAACAATTAATGTGACCTTATGTGTATAGTTTGAAGTGTATATTTAATAAGTTAATAACGGATAAGACGAAGATTTATATGTTATTACTATCAACCTAGCTTTTCTTAATGGACAGTGCCTCGATTTCGAAACTAATTCTATTGTGAAATAATTATCAGATTTACCTGGAACATTATTTCTGAGCCAGTGATTTCTCTGCAGGTCAACGTATTTGATGAGGAGTGGATAGAACGAGTATATATCTCTCACGAGCAATTGCCAATCTTCTTGGATCTGAGATTCTACTTGAGACGTATCGTCGGTGGCGGACTGGAAAATATCAGTTAATTGCAGAAATAGTGACAAAATAACTTGTTACGATTTTTATCGTGGCCTTTATATTTTTATTCTTTAAAATATAAATCAATATATTATACATTAAAAAATCAGACAAACTTTTTAAAATGCAATTACATCATAAATATAAATACAATATAAATACTTTTACATTACTTAATTCATTGTAATAACTATCACATAACATACATAACTAAATAATACTTATGTATATATGTACATTAAATTTTTTGCTCAATATTACCATATTTTTCTACGAATATTTTAAGCTAGACTAAAGCAACTTATTGCCCATAAACTCGATACATGTCATAACTTCATGTCCTAATAAAAGTTTAAAAAAACCTGAACATACGTATGTAAGCAATATTATTGTTTCTTTAAAAAATATCTTTGCTTTATATTATACTTACGAGCTTAATAAAACGTTACTTAATTTATTCACCTTAATGAATCCCCTCAAGCTCTCCTCCTTATGGAACATGTTGTCGGTCCGTTTCCTGACCCTCTCCGCTAGTGGTAGGAACGAGTCTCTCAGCAGTTCCTCGGAGCTGTTGATGATGATTTGTTGCGTGTAGGTCGCTATGCGCGTCATCCAGGGGGCGTTCTCGTTGCCGATGTTCTTCTTAATGAGTTTCAGAACATTCTTCAGCAGTTGATTCATATGTTCAGCTGTCACCATTGTTACGTGGTTTCTGAAAGATTATCGGATTACCATGTGTGTGAATTCCTAATCTATTACAAAACATAATATAAAATCAAGACATGTAAAAGATAAGAAAATCACGGTAAATCTTTATTTTTTCGATGAATACATCAAGTGCGCACTTTTGTTTTCTAATTTAATAGGACATGTTCAATAAATGAAGATACAAAATGACTTGATTCAAGTTATAGAAGAAAAAGAAATACAAACTGACCCTGCAGTAGGAGTGACGTTATCAGGTCCTTGAGCCCACCAGAACGGTAGATAGGAACAAAGAAGTGGCATAACAACATCTATGATATGCGGCGCTTCGTTGTAAGTCTTGTCTGATTCTACGAACTGGTCTACTTCGCTCAGGATAGTCTCCAAGGTCGGCATTGATTGTTCCATCTTCACCATTATATCTGTAACGGTGGGTAAACATCAAATTATAATGATAACCAAGTAACTTTATTTTTTTGATATCACATTTTATATTTGCAAAAATACAGACAGATAAAAATATAGCTTTTTAAATTAAGCAAAAATAGGTCACTCTACTATGGCGTTTACCGAAGATGGTAGCATACCTTGAGCTTCGAGAGAATGATCAGCGATACGGTTGAGCAGAGAAAATTGGTTGTGTTTGTTCAGATGAGGCTCCAAAAACGCCACCGGGAATGTTGAGCTGAACGCGCCTAAACAAGAACCCTGAAGGAATATGCAATAATTATGTTATTAACATATAAAACGTGTAAACCACAATAATTGATAATAATAATAACTATCTATATCTTATTATATTTCGGAATATAGCTAATTATGTCAAATGGAGTAAAGAATGCAATTGTAGCCTTTTTAAAGATAATGATTTTGATCTTATCGAACCTAAGGGCGGCATGTATGAGTAGCATAATATCATAATATGATAAAGTAACACTTACCAAAGCGGGTTTATTTCGTTCTATTTCGGTCTTCAAATATTTTCTATCGTGTGTTAGGGATGCATCCGTCCCCAAAGTGTATAAGGATCCTAACATTTTGTATGATGCCACTTGGATTTCATCCACTGCAATGAATTAAAAAAAACTTTGAAAATACTCTTACACATATGAAAAAATCTTTTGTGTTTAGTCCTTAAAGTTGGTATTTTACATCCCGAAATAGTCAAGATACAAAAAAAATTAATTACTTAATGTATTAACTTGGACAGTTCAATACTGGATACTTATTTTGTACTACAAAAAAATCTATATAAAATATTTTAATATTAGACCAGTGCATATAGAAACGACTTCTTATGTTTTATGTCCATTTGTTTTCAATGCTGCATTTGAATTAAGAAAAACTACAGTCAAAATGTTTTATGATTTATGACACGAAACCAATAACAATGTCTAACTGTGCGTAACTTTAGAGTCTATAAAACTTAAACTTAGTTTATTCCTAACAAATTGCTTTTAGGCTTATGACTATTTTCTACTATTTTAAATGTGGAATAACACGGTCTTGTGCAAAGTGTTTGTTCTGGCTATTTTTGCTATGAATACATTGGTAAAACTTTAGTTTATATCTATTATTTACGGTTAAGTAGTACTGTTAGTAATATAATCTGTTTTATGCAAAAATAACGTATTTTCTCTATTTTAGGCGTTTAAAAGAAATAAATCGCTATCCCGAGGACAAATATATTTAGACGTACTTAAAAATATCACACATGTGCACAAGATTTTAAATGATTTACTTGGAAATTATAAACATTTAAAGGAAATATATGAAGCACAAGCTAAACCTCAAAATGAATTATCAGCTGAAATAGAATTCGATGACGAAAGTAAACAAAAGAGGAATAAAACAGATTTCGGTAACGATCCTAATTTTCAACCAGTGACACAAATGATACTTTTTGACGAAGTATTTCCAGATGAAAATAGTGACAGATCAAATGAAAAAGCTGAAGTAAAGAAAAACCTACAACCTAGATTCCCAGATAACATTAAAATAGACATCGAAGATGAAAAAGCATACGTCAATAAGGCAGTCAACCCAGATAAAAGTGTAGACTCGACAAGAATAGAATCATTGTTACAAACTAAGGAAACAAATACAGATCCATCAACAACACTATCAAATAGCCCAGAACTGATAATAGTAGGTACCGCTTTGAGATATTCTGAACATAGGCCAAAGACAAAAAATGAAGTAATAAAAAAATATGAAAGCCGAACCAATTCGGTACAAGTAAAAAATATTGATATAAACAAACCAATGTTAAGGGAGGGTTATAATAACATTCGTAAAATAAATCATAATGACTATAGATTTAATGATTTCAATGAGTCTAGAACATGGGTTACAGATGGGTTTTCATCATTTCAAGGTGTTCATAAAGAGAAAATTAGGGACAAATTTAAAAACAACACTATATTAGTTCTTGTTGTTAACAGAAATCAGGTAATCTATCAATATAAATCTATAGTTGTTCAGAAGGAATTTTATATACTGATTAATATTTTAAGCCTATATGCCAGCCATATTTCAGCAAAATTTGGGGCAATTACATATACGTAGTTTATTGACAGGATCAAAATATGTGTAGAGGAGTGACTTAGAGGCTAAGATGCCATAGATTTTCATGGTCAACTGTCGAAAACTTTATTGATCACACAATTGAGAAAGGTTATTTACTTTGTAATGTAATTTATGAGCACTTATCAACTATTCCTATTAATGTTGAAACTGATCTAATTTTAAACTTCTACTAATAAAATGAAAGCAAAAACAGTGTTCACAACATCAAAAAATCATGATTTTGATATGAAAACATACTTTACAAATTTATTTTTAATTACTATTATACTTTCAGAAAGATATTTTGTTTAACAATAACAGATATGATTCTGATTCTGGAAAAACAGTAGAGGAAATGTTAATAAGAGAGCAGAAAATACTTCGGGACGCTTATGGCAGTGCATGTTTAAAAGTTGCTGTGCGAAAAAGCCATAGGGTAATAGATAACCCTTTTTCTAAGGCTAGAAACGCTAGAAAAGTTTTGAATTTCAAATTTAATATAAATTCGAATTCAACTTTTTATTTTCAATTATTTGATCATGTAGGTTATTTTTACATCAATGTTAATAATAATATAATTATAGTTAGTAAAGAAAGTTTAACAAATTAAACTACATTTTAGACACTAATCCAAGTAAAGAAGCTCATATGCACTATGGATTTCAAATGTAAAGATTCCTTTAAAGAACATTTCAAATCACATAGTAAGACTGGCTGCATGGAGGAATTTAATTACAAAAGAACTATCGGAACAGAAAGAAATCGATCACGACATTATGACAAAAAAAGACTAGGGAAAAAATGTAAGTTTTACGTTATTTTAATTATAGAACTAAAAGTAGAATTCAATTAATAATTACTGAATATAAAGTAAATTTTAGAATCATCAGCCGATAGTAATTAAGTTTTGAAATAAAAAATGTGATTGCAATCAAATTACACAATCATTTCCTTTATTGCAGTTAAAATACTAATATCTGATGATACTGTAAGGGCCGGTCCTAACATTAATTACTATGAACTATGTCTACCTGTCATGACGCCTGAAGGAATGGTAATGATTTTTTTTCCTTTATTGCTTAAAACATCTAAAAGATTAACACAATGATATGCATTATACCTGATATTGCTATCATCCCAGATTTAAAAAAAAAACATTACACGTAACCCATTATTTTATAAATAAAACGTTAACAAATTACCTCTCCCATAACTTCTTTTAATTCTATTATAGAATTCACACAACACAACTATTAACAAAAAACCTCATCGCGATTTGAGTAAACTACAACCAATCAATGTACTTCGAGACAGTTATGAGAAGGAATGCAAACGGTTATCGACCGAGAAATGTGAACGTGCTTGCTTATACGCAGTTACGAACACGTGCGAGCAGAGTACGTGCGAACGACGTGACAAGAAATCCTTTACACGGACGTGCAACCAGGAGTGCAGGCAAGCGTTCGGTGGGAGTCATTCTGCGGAGGAGAGTGAGGATGATGACGAATCTGACGAGGACAGTAATAGTGAGGATACTGAAGAGAGTGACGGCGATTCCCTTACTTTTGAATAATAAACTTGAGTACACAAATAACATTCTTATTCGTTAGATTTAAGGTTGTGTTTTAAGACTGTCTAATGTATTATGATCCTACATTCAATTATGATCCTTGAAGAGCAAGGAAACGATAATTATCTCGTCTTTATTAATGAAATGCAATGTGGCAAAGATCTAGTAATAAAAGTTTAATTGATGTATACATTTAGGGCATAGTTAGATTTAGTCTTCACATTAACATTTAGTTTATCAAGTGACTTAAGTACGGCAGCTTTAACAGGAGCGAAATACACGGAAACATATGCCGCATCGACACAGCTGAAGATATTAGAGTATCTGTCAAAGTTTACTTACGTAACAAATCAGCCCCGTATTCGCAGTTAGCTAGGTGGTCAAACTTGGCGGTCAAAATAGGCAGTAGCACCCCGTTAATATATCCGAGTGAAGTTGAAGTCTTCAGATGTGTGCCTCTTAAGTGTGCGTATTTCCCCTGGAAAATATTCCGTGTTTATTGTTTGTGCAACAATTTCTTTAGCCGGAAATATCTTTGTATATGGGCGTCGGACCAAATCTAATAAGTAAATTCTGCTTCAAATAAGTTTTTCGGTCTGAATTTCGGTTGCTATTTAATCTTAGTTTAATTCGAATTGTTTTATAATGAACACAATCCTAATCAGTATTCCATGAAAGTAAAAGCTTTGTATACAATTTTGGTTGCATCCGTATTTACTGAACTAAGTAATCTTAACAAGATATCAGAACTCACATCCTGTAAGTTCATGATGGTATGACCAAGGTCATCTGCGACATTATTAAAGAAGGTCAACATGGAGGTTCTGATAAACTCTGGACAGTTCTTCACTAAGGACTTGGCGTCGATGCCCTTCACCAGAACTTGGAGACAGCGAACCGTAATCCTGACGTCTGGACCGAAGGCTGCTAGCCTGTAGAAGATTATAAATTACATTCAAATAACGAAATTAATTAAAATATGGCACAAAAGTCATGCTATTGGAAAGACTAAAAAAAACTGGAAATAGTAGCTGGCAATCACCATGCTCGATGTAAGCTTTGTCGTTATAGAAAAACAAAGGAAGTTCGCACAGATTCAAATAAAACATTCCATACTAGTTGCTTGTCAAAAGTAAATACAAGTGTCTAATACGAAAACAAACATCCCTTCACTATAAAACATTATTATACTAACATTCTTAAGTGAGAGGACTCACTTAGTGAGAGGACTCACTCACTAGGAAGTGAATATGGGAATTTAGTGGTGGAAAATTGCTCCAGTCCTATCTTTGCTTCATTCCTATCAAACTTCATTATTTGTTATACTCGCCTGGATCTTAACAAGCTAGCCAGTTTACAGAACAGTGCTGCCACCATTTCTTTTTCCTTCAAACTAGCCGCACCCACGTTGTTGGTCGCTGTGGCCACCGCTATGAAGTAGTTACGGTGCGTCGAGAAGTACTTCTCCATTAGTGGGAGAACCACCTGAGAAATTGACAACAATGTTATGTAAAATCACCTACAAATTATTGCCAATTATATTACTTAAGACAGTATTTATGGAAATGGATTAGACGTAAAGAGAATCAGCCCACATCGCACTTTTAAATTTGATGCCAAAACTGAAATAATACAAGTTTGAACATTATTATGTATTTAATATTAAATATTAGAAAAAACTGCTTCTATTTATAACTTCTGATGTATTAAGGCGTAAATAATTAACACGAGGTGAGTTGACTCAAATGCTGGACTTTATTTAGATAGACAAAAATCTGAAGGTTTGGAATTGACATGTAACTATTGTTCAACGTTATAGAGACACACTACACACATATTCACGGCTATCGATCTAAAGATGAGACGTACTATAAGGTAGGTACTCTTGGAAAGGAATTTTATTTTGCTAATATCAAAAATTATTTTAGTAATTATCTCCCTCAATTGAATGAATTTTTATGGACAATATTAATAAGTTTTGAGTCTGATACATACGTATTTATTAATGCACTGAAAATATACATATCATTCTTATAATAATATTGTCCATCATTTTAATAAAGGTGTTTATATATATTATTCTATAGGTATCAATACAACAGCAAATAATTGGTAGACTCACAAAATGTGATATTTAAATGTGTGCAATTAAATATTATATGGAGTATTAATGTAACTAAGACATAGATGCTGTGTTATGTGTTTAGCATTTTGAAGCGGAGTAGCCATTTACGATAAGCATAGCTGTGATAACTTTATAAAAGCCAAGCACAATTAAAATTGTATACATACTATGACTTGTTACCGCAAACGTAAGATAATCTCTAACAAAAACCTTAAAGCGTTTACAGAATCTTTTAATGAATGATTTAAAACGATCGGAACGCGCTGATTTTAAGAACAATGGTCGAATCCGCGATGTTTATATCCCATACCAATATGAAATTTAATCACATACATACGTGTGCAGTTTAATTTTCTTTGGCACAATGAAAAATGCGATTGAGTAGATCGCCAATACTAATCTCTCTGATGGAAACGCTCCGCACTAAATTGGTCATATTAACTCTCTAAATACACGAATAACTAATATTTATTCTTCAACAGTGTAAGATTATATAGGATGTTATTTACTTAAATGAGATATGAAAATAATAAAGAAAACTCATGCACTACATACATTTCAGCACACATTATGGCATACTGTATAACACACATACAGTGTACCACAAAGTTTTAATATAACACATCGATAGCATTTTATTTTCATACAAATATACCTTCTTGAAATATTTTAATTCCATCTTGTTTTGCTTGTAATATAAAAACATATATTTACATATCAAAATAACTCTAAATATCATGCTTTTAACAACAATATTTTTAAGATAAATTTTAATTCGAAATTACCAAAGCAAAATTGTATATCAAAAATTACAATATATGTGCTGGAGTTTGTTTAGAACTGAATTAATAGAGGAGTTTAATTTAAAAACGGGCAACAGTTGAGAGTCACATTTAAATGCAAAAGCTACATTTTAAAATACCCATAAACAATTAGGTAGTGCGGACAGAATTATAGAACTTATCAGACGAAATAATTTATTTTGGAAAATTGTTAGTAAGGAAATTTTTTTTTAAAGTAAAACATCGCTTACCTTAGAGACAAACTTAATATCCCTGGTACTAGTTTTAAAACTAGTCCGCCTACTGAATGTCGTAGATGGCTTCAATAGCTTCATATTAATGGTAGCTCTATCGATGTACTGTATCAACTTCTCTAGTAACGAGTACGCAAATCTGAGCTCTATAGCTACACCGGTAGAGGTCTGTTCTGTGTCGCTCTGCGTGGCCTTGCTCGGTCGATGCAGCTTGTATCCTTGATACTGGAGGTATTTGAGGAACTCCTGAGAACGTTCTCGATCCTTCTTCTTCTCTTTGTCCGTGAGCAGATCGTATGGTACGAGCTGGGGATGTATTCCACCTGAGGGATTAGATTTTTTAATCAATGTACCTACTAAGGAATGGATTCCGTCACAAGAACTGTGAAGTAAGGAGAGAGTAGTGTATCAATGTTAATAAGACACGACGTACTGAATTCTAATTTGTTAAAGATAAGACGATTTAAATGTAATAACATACAGTGAACTATTAATATTGTTAATTGTTAATATTATATATAATATAATGCGCAGTAAGTAAGTGAATATATTTTTAAATATATAAGAAAACATTGTTTCCGCGTTTTATTGCGGTTTAGACTAATAAATTAAGTTATTTACGTATGAAAAGTGATAAAAGATGAGTGTACTCATTATGATTATTATTTTGAGAGCTGTTTAGATAAAAAATATCGAGTAAATATATTCGCAAAGAAGGAAAATAGAGTGAGAGCAAAATGTTTTTATTAGTTAATGCTTGACTACAGTCCCACCTGGCGGTAAGTCGTGAGGTAGTCTTGGGTAGTAAAACGCATTAACCGTCGCATTTCCAACGAAATTATGGTATCGGAGATATGATAGATAGGGTTTAATATTAAAAGATTTCATACCTCCGTTAGTAACTAGCTCCTCCTTCTTCTTCTTAGCCCATATGTCGTGCGCATTATCCGCCAGCCTCTCCGCCATGTTCTGCATTTCCCTGGACAGCGTCAAATTGGTCATGTCCACTGGGTGAGGGTTGTAGTTGAATGGCGTCGCTGAATCCGTCTGTATAACATACGAATGAGAAATATTGTATAAAGAATAAGTATAAAATAAAAGATATATTTTACAGCCGTTATCTATATATTAGTATGTGAAGCAAAAACTTTGGACCCCTTTTTACGAATATTGCGCGGACGGACGAGTATGAAATTTGGCCCACTTATAGTTTATATGTAGGAGGAGTGCAGAACGCTAATATGTTTTTATAATATGCAGTGGAAGCATATGAAATGAATAAAAATAAACATTACACACACTACCATTCATTTGACACACATACAAGCATAATAAATATATGGCACATTAATTGTTTACGTTTATATTGTCAATGTGAAGTAACGCTTTGACACATGTATTACGGA
>DWJN01000191.1:0-28668 GCA_018248895.1 Carystus phorcus
GACATTGCGCGATTATCTAAGTTCCGCCATATTTAATCCGATGTGGAAGACTTTGTCAATGAAAAAAAAAAACTTATTAAATACGCCGAATTAAATATTTTCATTTCTGCAGTCCTAAGCATCAAGTAGGTAAATATATACTTCAAAAATTACTCGCTCAAATTAAAATGGTACTTTATGACAATCTCCAGCTTTCGAGTGTAAAAAGGGACCATCAAAAACGATACACTCAGTAAACAGTTATTAATGTACATAAATACAATCAAATTGAGAATATCTTTTTTTTAAGTCCGTTAAAATTATTAGAATACATCCTGATGGTCCTGACTTGATCTACCTGTTTTCACAGAAACTTGCATAAATATACCTACGTTTCTTAGTTGCATTTTTATATCGTTTTCAAGCGTTTTAATTAATGTCGATTTTGAAAGCGTCTGATAACGATAGATGAAACAGCGCCGAAAGTTATAACATTCAATAGAATGCTTCGTACCGTGGACAGAGTTAATTAAAAATCTGTCCCTTTCAATCAAATTTAGAAAAGCCACAAATAAAAATAGTTGGGCAATACTCGTAGTGAGCTCAATTTGTTTCCATTCACTACTCAAAAACCTTACGAGTAGCAAAAGCGAATGGTTGAATTATGTGTTCTGAATGCTGGCTTTGAAAGATAAAATATACATTTATACTTTTTTAAACTTTTCACTATCAGTGGTAGAAAAAATAAAATAAAATTTTAACGAAAAATACATCTTTATCTGTCATTTAACGAATTGTCATTAGTCTTTAAGTCCGAAAACACAAAGAAAATCCATTCAGGACACTTTCTTTTTTACTTAAATAAAAAACCAACCCTAAGTACAATACATTCGTTCGATTAGAGTCATGTAGGTTGAAGTTTCTTGGCAGGAGATTTCTCCATTTTCGCGACCAACCACCCTCGATTTTTTCCGACTTGTTAATATTACATGTATAAATATCATAATTTTCCTTGGCTAGGTATCGAATCGTTGCCTGCCAATCGGTTACAGGAAGGTCAGTTGGCTGATATATAATATTATTATTCTGGTAGAACTTAATTAACAAAATTATCTAATTCCCATGCTTGGATTAAATTTTCAATTAAATACAAGTTATTTTTCCTTTAGTTTTCAAATGACCTGGTCTTTTTGTGACTATTAGGCTGAAGTCACACCAGAGACTAAAAATAAACGTATCTATTAAAATTGGTAAAAACATTGTGGGTTTTATCGTGAATTATTGGTGTTCTTCCGAAGTGCTTATAGCCTGGCGGCGGCTCGCCTCGATTCGAAGTGATCAACCGAGTTAGGCAGTTGCGGTCGGTACCTGGATGGGTGACTACTAGTCGCAAAATATTTTTTAAGTGTTTCCGTGAATCGCTGGGCACGGTAAGCTTTCATTCCCAGTTGTTATCGTAGCAGTCGTCGACTTATGTCTAAGGCCTTCAGGCGGCATAAAAAGTTTCGATAATGGGGTTAGCCTTTAACCTCTACACCAATCCGCAATGGACCAGCGTGGTGGTGAAGGCTTGCACCTCGTCAACGATGAGGAGAGACCCGTGCCACGTAGTAGGCTATTAATAGGTTGGAATCATTTGTGTTCCTCATTGAGTTAGTGGGCTAATGTTCATTTGGCTGGTTTTTATATTCTTTTATTTTTTTTTTATTTTTTTAGTTCACCAATATGAGGAGGGTGTTCTGATGTGACCAAGTAATTGGTATTGTCGAAGAATTAATGAAACGTCGGGGTTACGAAGTCATTAATATGAAGGTGTCGGTATTTTTATGTGAGCTAAAATCTGGTGACGATGTTACAATGTACAATGCATTGACATTATTTATGCTCCTGCACATTTGGACCGTGTTAAGCAGAAAAGATCCATCAAGATTTTTGTAATTTTGAGTAAATCTACTTTTTTGAAAATTGGCGGTGTCATGAAACATAACATGTACATTTTTTAAAGTAATATAATAGTGCCTTTTCATCGGAAGAATTTCTGTCATTCCTGATAAACTTGATTAGTAGATCATGTATTTAATTGGATTTCATATAATATGTTGACTGGATCTTTTCTGCTTAACAGGGTCCAGTTGATCACATAATTAACTCGCCTGTTAAGAAACATTTTTAACCACACCTCATTGCGTCAACGTAAGTTTTAATTCCTGTCTCAAGGCACGCAGTTAAAAGCTGCACTACTATTGCCAGTGTCTATTGCGTAACTAGACATTTGTTACATATCTGAGAGAAAGTTTTAATTTTTCAGTTGTTAGGGAAGTATGTGTCAGAGCTGCATCCATGGCGCCAGACGGTCGGGCGCTGGCAGACGCTGGCTGCAGTCCAACTGGTGTCAGTGAACCGATTAAAGCGATCCTTTCTTGGACAACCTTCAGCTCTTAAAACCGGACATGTTTGTTTGTTTATTTGTCCTTTATGGGCTTTGAAATGGTAGAGGCTTGATTGAGCTCCGCTTAAGCAACTTTGTTCAGAATTCTCTCAAAAAAGTTTTGGTGATAAAATTATATTGATCGGACACATGGTTGACGAGTCGAAAATATTGTGTTATTTTCAAGCACATAACCACAACCCTGAGAGTAAGCGACAGAAAATCCCGAGAAGGTTATTTTTAACTCACAAATACAGGAAATATGTCTTATATTTTGTAATACTAGTTTTATTATTGGTTATATTGATGTTTTCAACTAACAAGGTTAGTAAGGATACGAAATCATATGAGATTTTATAATTGGTAGAATGGGTTTTAACATGGAATGAATCCTCCAGCAAGTATCGTACTGCATGCCGCTACTTGACTTACTCATTAACTTGTAAGAAAATAACATTAGGTATAGTACGTAGAAATCTGCAATCATATGCAAATTGCTTGTCTTACAAAAGTGGATATTAACACGCCCAGATAAACTCGTCGTGGACGGAATTGAATAGATGTTATATTATTTCAATAAAAAGTACTTTTGCGTAGATCGCTTGTACACACCAATGCGACAACGTGTAAACATGTTCAAATAGCACTCATTAAACCAAACAAAAACTGCAATCATCATGTAAAATATATAAATAATTTCTTTAGAAGGCACTGGCGGGTCATTGAATTAAAAAGCTTTAAATAGCAATCAAAACTGAGCAACCATTATCTTTAAACTGTTGCAACAAATGGCAATTCCACTTGAATAAAGAGCTAATATTCAGTTTCAACAAACAAAATAAATATTTTTATAGTGTAATTGTCTCCTCCTAATGGCCCACTACTGACACGGGTCTCTCCTCAACGCTGAGGTGGTTTAGAGCATATTCCACCACGCTGCTCCAGTGCGGATTGGTGGAGTGTGTAATTGTCTATTAAGTACAAAAACCACTTACGCCACGCTGCATACACATCGTTCATGGTGTCTCCAGGGGAATCGCTCGCCCGCGAGCTGCGGGAATCTCCCTGGGCTTCCATCTCCATCAGTATCCATCCATTTTACAAAACACAGTTAAAACACTACCGACACATACCCTAACGATTCATCTTCAACATACTTTATTACATTTATTGGCACTGTTATTTTCATTTCATTTGTTTATTTGGCGTTTCATTTACTGCTTTCAGTTCCAATCTTCATTTACCTTTTTGAGAGATAAATATATATTTTGAAACCAAAACTAATCTCTTACAGAAACTAATTATATTTTTGTTGTCAGAACAACCGATTCAAAAAATAATACGTACTAATACGTGCGTATACGTACAAAATATGAAAATACATACATACATAAATTTGACATAGCGTTTACGATTTAAAGTTTTAAAGTGTTTCATTCAATTTTGAATTAAATTGCCAATTAATTATCCAATTTGTATAAATCGGTTTCATTAAAAACAAGTTGACTTTTATCAAAAGTTTTTGTATGAGCTTACGTTAATTATCACATTATGGGGTCATGGGCATTGTCAACCACGTTGGTCAAGTGCGATGTGGCAGACTTCACCTTTAAGAATATTATGGAGAATTCTTAACAATACAGATTTCCTCAAGTTGTTCTAGCTATTGTTAACTGAGCCAACTAACAATTAACTTCTAATAATCATATAGTTAAAAACATATGTGGCGGAAATAGGATTTGAACCAGGTACGAAATAGCCAGTCGCAGTCAACAATCTATCTTTTAGTTTGGATAAGTATAACAACTAACTTATGTAACGTAAGATAGATAGAAGTAACCGCTCATTTCTTTTAATTCGATCATATGTACAGATGAATCCAAAGAACATACAGCCGAAGTATATTCATGAACATATCATTAAATCGCGATTTTAATCAATATTATGTCAGTCACGTTGATGCAAAAAATTAATAACTATAGGTTATTAATGGTCGGCAAGGACCATCTAGAACCCATTCATTTATAAGCCATTAGAATACCTCCGACCAGGCTACACAACCATTACATTTGCGTTGCGTAACATTCCAATAATTGTGATTACCTATGTAAATTCAAACATTTTATTTGCTTTCGATGTAATAAAATTTTTTCTAATGCATATATTCATGAGCAGAATCCACGACAACAGTGTTGGATCAAAAACAAATAATAAACGAAATAATGTTCTAATTGCTTCGTTCAGTAATTAAATAATTAAATATTGTCAATCCATGTCTTATTCGTAACGTAAAAGTCTTATTTTAAAATTAAGATACAATTTCTTAAAATTTATTCCCAATTGGAATTTGACAATGTACCGACACGCGTGAAAGTTATGCGTTTAACACCAAAACATTTATATTATTTGTTATAAATTGTACATACCAACATGCAAAGGCCTTTTTTATGAATATTGATATCAATCGAATTCACACTTATACGACGACTAAAGCTTTCTCCGCTACACGTGCACAGAATATATAAAAATGCAAGACGTCTTCAATTAGGAATTTATAGCGCGATTTGGAAATCGGTTACAAGATTTAACATACTTATACCTACGTCCAATGACGGTTAATGACGCATGCAGAATTGTTTATTTTTATTTTTGTCATTTAAAAGATATCCTATGTGCACTTCAGCGGTATATACTGGTAACAGTAACACGGGCCAATTTTATCCAGTCAACGCCAGTGACATAAACGACTTCACATTATTGTGAACATATCAGAAAGATATCTGATTTCGAGTTTTGCAATTATGTAATTAAACTATTTTTAATCTTTTTGTATCTTACAATATATATAGTTAATCTATTCAGCTTTCGAATGGTCTATATTGACCTATCGCATACGATTAAACGTTAGAGTTTTATAAATCGAACACACACGATCTTGCCCTATAGGCCTACATCTCGCGGAATTCGGTAAGTAACGGATGGTACACTTGTATCGATATTTACATATGTTACGAGTTAGCACGGTGCGCACGCGCAGTATCGATAACTGTACATTAGGACCCGTTAGATGCATCGGAATCTGCGTTTCGAGGGCAACCAGACCCTTAGCTTCACCATAATAAACATGTTAATGGCTTCTTATAACTATTGCTTGACCAACTACTAGTGACAGCTTATGAATGCCAATTTCGTTGTCTGTTACCTTCAATAAGAGATAGAGTGAAGAGAAATTAATTAAGTGGCCTATCCGATCGTTTGGGGACGTCTCCTTCAGTTTATACAAGCAATGAAGCGCGCTAGCAATCAATGAAGAAATTCTAGTGGTTAAACCAAAGTATTTAGTAAGTATCTAAGTATCAAGGCCATAGGGGAGAATTTGGGGGTTCAAATCACCTCCATGAAACCTCAAAAAACCGTCTGTGACTCTTAAAAAATGTCTTAAAGAGCAGAATTTCTAGGTTTTGCCTTGCTGCCTTGCCTGGCTACTGCCTTAACTATAATAATTCAGTATCAGTATCAACAGTCTACAACACCATCTAAAGCCAATTACCACCCGGAATTTTGATTGCAGATTTCATTTCCTTGAAAAATCGAAACCATATCATCATGCAAGCGACAAGTGGCATTGCGCAACACACACGAGGCTGGTTGCGACATTTAATACGCTTTTGGTAATGCTCGTTCATTACCGGGTTTGCGGTGGTGCTTCGCCGTAATATACTCGTAATGCGTAATAAGTAACAATTTATTACGCGTTTGGAACCGTTCCAATAGGGATCACTTACACCTTGAATGGAAAGTCGATTCAACGGAAAAGGGATGTTTGTTTCGGATTTGTTTAGATAAATATCACCTATTAACTTTTGATACCATAAAAACATCAGATATAAATGATGATAAACGCAGCATTAATAATTTGTTTTGATCATTTTGCTTTAGGGCTCTCGGAAAAAAAATTTCAAACCATTTCTAATATGTTATGTTATCGTCCTTAGTTCTTAGTGGTAACGGGATTTTTTAAACTTCCATTTTATATAAATAATTCAGGAACACTTTCAGCGTAAAAGAAGTGTCCGCACCTTCGTAAGAAATTGACGTTTTAATGTGAAATGATCGGCTTCCCGGTTGAAGGTCCAACCTTCGACGTCTCACCCGAAAGGTTCATGCTATAAGGTCTTTGATAAAACTGAAGTAAATTGAAACCTTATTTTTAGCCACTAATATTTCAAAACCTAAACGGCCTTATTACAAAACGTGGACTAGCAAAGTAACGGTTTAAACTTCTATTAGACAAAGTAAAATAAAACTTGGCTTAAAGTATAGTATGAAAGATAAACCTATACTTGATAATCGTGGTTTAGACCTTATTTTTTAATATGGCGGATACTGTTCTCACATATATTAAAACTTATCGATCTGATCTCAAAGTGAGACTACGTAATGGTATTTAATGTTCTTTGCAACAACGAAACAACTTTCTGAGCTACATAAATCACGATTAAGTCTTTATTATACCCAAATGCATGTAAACGAGGTAAAAGTCACTAAAACAGCTATTTATTATACGGCTGGCCTCTACTGCATAAGCGCACTCGGTCTACTCTAAAAATTTGATGCCTTGTTGTGAAAGGATTTGTCTATCCTTCACATTAAGGGAAACTTCAATTATTTATTTAGTTTATTGTACCTAATACAACAAGCGGACTTAATGCTAAAAGCATTATTTAACAGTCAACTTTAGTCTAAGAAGATATCAGCGATTTCTTATTTTGTTTCTGTTGTCTGCTCCTATAGATTGATTTAGGGATAAATGGTTGTTCTTTAACTTTCCTTTTTTGTCGGTATTCGGTATCATTATAAACCATCAACAATAATGGTCACAACGGACATACTCTCAAATGCTTGATTTTGTCGTTTATCAGTTTTAAGAGTCACGTTATTATAAAATAAACGGAATATTGTGTACAAATTTTGAAGTGAAATTTAAACTTGAGAAGCCGGATGAACCAATTAAAAAGTAATATTTCGGCTTTAGTAATAAAAGCCACAATGAACTCCGTAATAAAGAAAATGTAAATTATAATCATTAAAGTTAGGTCTGTTGCAGATAATATATTCGTATAATTAAACTTATAATAATGTACACACATATGTATATAACAAAGTTTCAAAATGTTTCAAAAGTATGCCTGTTAACATATGTAACAAAATAATTATAATTAAATTTAATGAACCCGCCCTTTCATTTAAGTATATCCATCAGAAACTCGTGTGTACATAGAATTGAACAACCTAAGCAAACGTCAGGAATATAAAATGTGGTAACGAGGAAATTATACAAAATTATACAGTTATTAAACTTTCCGTTTGTTCTTGATAAAATTATTGTATCATTTTGTTAAAGTAAACTGGAGTTGAATTGTATAATATACACGAAAAGTTATGAAATATTGTTTCGGATGTTTACTCATTCTAAGTTTTAGGTTAATATTCTAACATCAATGCAAAATTATTTAAAGCAAAGATTGTTTATGAGTTATGATTGTAACATCGGAACTGAGTTAGAAATCCCATTAATGTTTTTAATGAGACCGATATAAAGAAATCATCTTTAACCTGGGAACACGTCTCTTATTCTTCATCTGTTTTGTTGGCACTCCATGTCTATATTATTTAAAGTAATTTGTAACTGTATAATGATTGTATATGACTGTCTATGTCAAAAAAAAATTTAAATCTTTTATCATCAAAATACCACTTTTAAGTGAAGTTTTTTTAATAAGTGATGCCTTAAATATTTTGTAAAGGCCACACCCTGGGCTTCCTGAAATGAACCGCATAGATGTCGAGATTTTGTAATTAGAAATCTCACAAAATCCGGTACTAAACACATATTTCTCCCTTAGAAACAGACGAAGTATATATATTATCAAATAATTTTAATAGCGATATAATAAAAACTGGGACTTGAAACTTACTACATATAAATGTAGTGTGTCCTGATATCATATTGTTCAACTATTTCATATATTATTATATATTTCACTACGATTTTATTTACAGATGTTATTATTTTATTTATAACATGCAGCGAATTTAACATAGTATAAAATCTTCAGGAGACACATGTTTTGAGAGATAAATCTTAAAATTTAGGTCATAATGTATATAAATAAGTACAAATATAATCAAGGTCATGAACTCAGGCTTTACCTGAAGTTAACTGAAGCAGTGATGCAAACTTTTGCGTAAAACTAGAGCAATATCCATAAACTTACATATTTATGAAAGGTCTTTTTTATGGGCTCAAAGGGAGTAACATTTTTCCCTCGCTCAACAATGCTGTACGTTGTAATGCAGAAAAATGTAACCAATAAATCAATCCAGTAAACTGTATATAAACTTCTTAACCGGGTACTCACGATTTTTGTGTTGCAACCGTTCAATTGTAATGCCAACTAGTTTTACGAAGACCATTTTGTGGAAATGTTTTCAACTTGGCTCCAAGCTTCTCCGCAAGCGTAAAACAAACGACCTAATAAACAAAGACTTAAAAGGAAACTGTACCAAGAAACCAAGCTCCGTAAAAACTCCTTCTGCTAGGCACTCGTCTGCCGAATGACGGCATTGCACATTCTATAACAATAACGAAGGGGGAAAGAATGAACGGGGTTTGAAGCCTTAAATTCACGTCTACTGTTTAATAGGTTTTATACGCGCCTTTGGCCCTACTTAGACGTAGAAACATACTAAGGTTTATTTATTTTTAGACGATTTATTTTATTCACAAGAAATAGGGTTTTTCTTCATATATTTGAATCAATATGATATTCGGAAATAGAATTTTAGGGATATTTATGTATCTATTATACTGATCAAAATCTCTAACACTGTTGCTTTTTGACAAAGATATTTTGGGTATGTAAAACAGATCCCTTTGTAAACTGAAATTTATCGTGTACAAAGAAATTACCTACTCTGTGCGTTTGAGGCGTATCTTATTTTATTTGAATCAGGAACACGTAAAAATCTATTCAAATTGCCTAGCAATTGACGACTTGACGACGCTTGCCGTATCTATTGTGGAGGAACCAAGGTCATTAAATATATAAATGAAATGAATGTTTTTGTGAGTGATCTTGTGTTTTTCACGTATTCGAATACAGATCATACATACATAAAGGTCTCTATACCTCATTACCAGATACCCAGTCTTTGAAACGCGTAACTATGAATTAAGCCGAAAATCACTTTGATTTAACTGGAAATAGCATCGAAATCGTTTTCTAACGAAGTCCACATAAAATAAATAATTGCATGTACTTTATCATTATCATATTTTATCGTGAGCTTGAGAAATAGATATTGTAACCTTAAAAATAATTACAAAAACTTTTGTACCAAATTGTAAATAATAATAATACTCTGTTTAATTTCTATTACGTAACTTTTTTCATTGTTCGAAAATAACTCCGAGCTAAAGTTTGAAAATACAGCATTGAACAAACAAAACGCTTTTACTAGTTTTTAATTACTTAAACTAGGCTAGATACCTATTTCAGCACGAAGGAAGTAAAATTTAAAGAGAGATATAAAAAACCTAGGACTAAGAGTAATCTACTAATTCGTAAATAACGTAACTACCACTTTGAGTCAGTTGTCAAACGACTTATCTTCTTTCTGGAGACTTCAGAGAAGTACTTTCTTTCTTCTTTCTCCCCTCTTTCTAAGTCGGCAACTTATCAGTGATGCCTTTCATGTTACTTATATATGGGCGAAGCTGACCACTTACCGACGTGGCTTGTCTACTTGCCAAAAGACTATTTATAAAAAAAATCCTTTTATTATGCCATAAGGAAGTAAACGAGCAGACTGTCTGATTGTTCTTCTGTCTTTCTGACTGTCTTATTGACTGTCTGATCTGAGTGATCACCGTCGCCCATGGACATTAGCAACACCAGAGATGTTAGCAACGCATTGCCGACCAAGAAGGAAGCGATGAACCCACTTGAAAGAACCCGTGTGTGTTACATTTTTTACGTATTCACTAGATAAAGCCAAGCGTTATAACACGGAACATGATTGCCTACATTATTATTTCTCGATAAAGATTCAATAAAAATATATTGTTATGCTTTTCACTTAGACCTAACCGAGATATTACCCATTTACTTGGGTTTCCATATTATTTTATCGTTATGAAATTCTATCTAAAACGTTTGGTAATTATCTATAGGCTATTTAAAGAATGATACATTATAATTCCCGTTTATATATACTCTTCATTCTTTAGGTATTTGTTATTAGCAAATTTCAAGTTCGAAAGGGTTCAATCCCAAGTAAACAATTTAATCTATGAGGTCGCAGGGTGCGCGGTTTTCATTTTATAAGAACCTCATCTAATTTAATCATAAAGTCACGATTCTTTACAAGCAAACTTAATAAAATAACATAATTATATGATAAGAAACTCGTAAAATTCATATAATTTATGTTTAATTCTCGTAATTCGCTTTGAGTACCGTATATTTATAGATTTCATTGTAACAACGTGACTTTGAAGCTTTAGATGAACTCAAATATCAAGGAATACGTTTCAGTTCTAAAGATTATTTATTACAAACAAGTTTGAATACACTTTAGATTAGAACATATTGTTAAATAACATAATAAACAAGGTCAAAAAGGTTAAAATTTGATAAACGAAGCTAGAAAAGGTATTTCGAATAAATTCATCGACCTTTGTAAATCTTGACAAATTTTATTTATAACCCTCATTTAATTGGGATAACCAAGGTTTCCGTGAAAATTGTGGCTGGCGGGCTTAATCTATACGCACATTCTATTACAGTACATAGCTAATGTTCAAGAAACCCTTTACCGGTGAAGGCCACAACGAAGCCTCTTAGCCATGATTTATTGTAACCCGTGTATCCCCCGGGCAAGCGAAGCCTGGTACGTTTATAGATTACATAGAATTAACATATCTACGGGAAACATACTGCTGTTTATGTCACATAAACTATAAAATACAATCTTACAACATATAAATTACATCAAACCTGTTTTAATGTCATAGTCAATAAATTTGCTGACCCGTTTCTCTCAAATGATAAAGCTTTAAATAGGTTATGAGCGATTTATTATTTATAGAAAAGCATTTCATGTATGTATATGTATTTACTAAAATAGTAACAGCGAAGCGAAGCCTTTTGTATTAATTAGTAAAAATTTGTAGTGAGATATTCGAAGCTGACATTCTTCTTCTTCTTCGTCGCTCTCCACATTGCTGAAGGTCGAGCTCGTGTCGGTAAGCCTTAGTGGGAGCTAACAAGTTACTTCCATGCCACCCTGTCTTCCCCTGCAAAGCCTAGAGATCCCTATAAATTCTTTTACAGTGTCAGGCCATTGGATAGATGATCAGCATCTATTTCTTCTGCCCTCCATTTTACCCACCATAACCAGCTTGACAAGATTCTCTGGCTGCCTCCGAGTTATCTGGCCAAAGTAGGAGGGTACTCGCTTAAGAGGAGAATAGTTAGACAGTCGAGTGTAATACTTTAACACCATGCCTTTAAAATTATGACGACATTTGGAAATTATTAAATATGGTAAATTATATGTGTACCCAGTTTCGAGCAAATAAACAAATTTGAAGTAAAAAGTATAGTATTTTTATTTTAATGTGTTTCAAGCTAAGTTAAGCTTATAATTTGTGGTTACATTTTTCTACGATCATTATGTAAAATCTATATTATTATTTAACTCTTTCTTCAATTATTTTGGAGAAGGAAAAGAGGAAATATGATTTTTCTTCATTTTATAAAATGTTTTATTTATTAAAAACTGTAAAAAAAATATTGTGTTGTTACAAGCACGTTCAGTTGAATTGCAATTAACAAAGGATTTTTTAATCCTGTGAGATGTGAAAATTCTCTATGCGTTCACTTGTACTATTGGATGAACAGATGAAAAATAAATGATGAATATTACGTCACCTTTTAACAAATCCTTTTATAAATGAAAAAGACAACGAACTCTCGCCCCAACGTCGACGTTGAAAATGTTGAATTTAAATAAATGAGCTGTACCTATTCTCACAGTTTTGTATTCTTTGCTGCTAATATACCATTGTTATCTTTAGCAAATTTGTTCAGAATTCTCTGAAAAAGTTTTTGTACCAAATTATATCGGTTGGACATAATAATTTGGTATGTATGTAACTAATCGTTACAGTCGAAAATGTTGATTTTTTGCTGATCGTTCAGACTAGATGTACTCATACTCTACATATATTATATCCAACAGCACTTTTATAAACCGAATCATAATTAATCAGTTTCTATATAATACTGACTTTCCTTTAAATTTATCTTTTTAATATGCGCAGCAACGCATAGCAACTACACCTAGTGATATACAAAAATATAATGTGAATAGCATTTTCCTTTTATCACAAATGGAATGATTTCACTGGCAAAAGGAAAGTCGGAAAGAAGAAATTTGGAAAGTGAACTATTACCCGAGCGGAGATACGACAGGCCGCTATCTTTTTTACCCATGACGTGTTCCTAATTACACGTACCTTTCCTAAAGGGTCTGGTAATTTCTTACACTTACCTTTACCCAAGGGCACGTAATTTCAAACATAAGTGAACGATATGTTCGTACAGGATAATGTTCTTTTTTATTATTATTAATTAGAAGTTATTACTTGTTATTGGTTTATAGGACGAGGACAGGTTATTTAGAGGTGAAACTAATAAAAGGTTTATTTATAGCAAACTAATAATTTTTGTTCGGTTAATAAAAGCTAATGATGACGTCATGCTCATGATCATGATCGCCGTTCGACAGGTCTTCTTAAATTCAATTAATTATCTATACTCATAATATAAAGCTGAAGAGTTTGTTTGTTTGTTTGATTGATTGATTGATTGATTGATCGATCGATTGATTGATTGATTGTTTGAACACGATAATCTCAGAATCTACTAAATCGATTTGAAAAATTCTTTTAGTGTAAGATAGTCCATTTATGGAGGAAGACTATATAACATCACGCTCAGATAAAAAGGAGAGGAGCAGAAATAAAAAATATTGCGGAAACGGCAAAATTTAGAGCTTTCCTTACGTGCGCTGAGTAAACGGTGAAAGTTACTCAAATATCATGTATATATTGTTCCTCTCTTCTATATAAAAGTCCGCGACATTATATGTCTATCTTTTAAGGTTAACCCACTATAAACATTTTTATGGTTATCAAAATAGTTTTAAGCAAAACAACGTTTGCTGGGGTCTGCTTCGTCGTTTTGAAAAGCTTGAAAACCCCTACATCAAAACACTTAGTTATCTGGGTGTGAGAGTAAGTAAAATGTTATTTAAGCGTGTGATGAAGGCAAGAGCTGACATACAACCCTGACTTAATAGATGGCGGTATACGAGTCAAGTTAAATACATATGTAGATATATCCTAAATACGATGTTCATTAATCCTTTTGGGTAAACGAATTATGTTATTCGCTGACCTTAAAGTAAGGAGCAGCAATATTTTTTATATTACATTTTTTCCGAATCTACGGGGAAAAAAAATTTAAATGTGATAAATATTAATACATAAAAAGTACGTGTGACGGTGTTTGTCCGTGATGGACTCTTAAACTACTTAACCGATTTTAATCAAATTTTGCACACCGTGTGCAGTTTGATACAACTAGAAAGATAGGATAGCTTACACCTCAATTTATAGTCGCAATATTATTAGTGCAAATATTTGTTTAATATCTTACGAAGAATTAGTTCCCAAAAATTGTAACAGATGGCGGTGTAAGCTAATTACCTACAAAGATTCATTAGGTAATATATTACGGGTTTTGCATGTCAAGCTTGATGGTTCATGTTTCAGAATTTAAATTAAAGGTATTTTATTTAAAAATGTTGTGTATTAAATGTACCTACATACATTCGTAGGATGCAGTAGTAAAAACCTGCATTTATTTTAAAATACATAGAACATTTTAATATGTGACTAATATGTCTTCATGTAGAATACTAATACGATACGACAATGTAAAATGTATTATGTTACTCTTCAGCACCGAACATTGTCATAGATTAACATTATTTACAACCGGAAACTAAATAAGAATTTATTATTTATCGCATGTTGATATTGGTAGAATATTTTTTGCGATAATTAAAACGTGGCTTGTCTGTTCTTTTGTAGGCTAAATGCAGCAAGAAAATCTGTAATGAATTCACTTTCATAGTTATGACGACAAGTGACCGGCTGTAAGACGTGTTCCCTCCTAAAATCTCACAAATTTCAAGTATTATATTTTATTACTTCTACTGTCACTTACGGATTCAAACAGACACCTACCTGGAAATTTAATTAACCACACCAGAAGTAGTTTAAAGAACATATATTATTTTTGTAAATTATTATTAGACAAATACAATTTAACAAAATTTAATATTAAGCGTCACTTTGACACTTTTTATTAACACGGTATTCAAGCGCAATTAAGTCTAAATCACATTTCATCGTTGCACCTTGCACATCGATTTGAATACGCACTGAAACACAACGTACATTAACTAATTTATACAACTAACATACTTCGCAAGTGAACTTAAATTTCTAAAGCTTGTTGTGGGGAAACTCAATGGATATATTTCTGAGAAATAGCGCTTAGCTGCATCCACCGAAACCACTCTTGGGAAAACATACCTCTAATAATCTCAATTTATAGTGTGCAGCGCTATCATATCCACGCAGCATAATATTATAAATTTTCATTTTACACGTAACTGCCTTAATACACATAGGTAATATAAAACCTTGTAGTACGGTTTTAAACTAAAAACTTTTAAAAAAGTATTTAAGATCAGTCTATTAGTAAGGGACAACATTAAAAATGTCAACTCTCTGTCAATTGATCAGTGTGTGTTAGTACATTTATTTCATCTGGTGATTAAAATCTTCGGCGGAAATGAAGGATCGAAAAAACTTCGATATATTTAGTTTCATTTCTTTCCTATTACGTCACGAGGGCACGTTTTAAAACAAATAAATTAAGGTAGTGTCAAAATATGGATATATTTTAATTGCCTTATTCAAATAATCTAGAAATGATTACACCGTATCTTCGGCTAGACAAATGAATTGAAGACGTGAATGTAATATCGCGTTCGTCGTTCATCTGCTATAATCCGAGCAATATTGAAGCTTTACCAGCCGGGGGCTACCCGTTCACTGTAGTTACAGTTACTTACAGTTTTCCTTTTATTAAATTTCAAAATGACCGAGTTGTAAAGAATACAAGATCGACTGTAGTAGTAGTTATAATGATCAGGAAGTTATTGCTATCAGGAATATTTATCCTGTCGGTTCTGGTGTATGTATGTATATGTCGGAAAAGGAGCGTCCTCACAGTGTCGTGTGGGCGTAACTGATATAGGTATACAGGTGCAATAAACTGAGCACTGTCTTTTATCACTTTTAATGTAAGAACGCTAATTAAAACACTACGAAATATAATAACATAAGTGCATATAAGAGCAACACTAGTCCTCTCTAATAACTCAAAAAGACGATTCTCCACCTCAATCATCTACCACACTTTCTATAACTAACTTCATACATTGCAAAACGAATGTCTCATACGTACTCGATCTTCGAGTATTCCGTCCGGAATTAATGACAATCACAAATAGGTTCTAAGTTTTGATAGTCACAAAACAAAAGACTCCACCTGACGCCGAGTATTCTGTGCCGTTCTTTGATATTCGTAACACTAAAGGTAATTTATAGCATGTAAAAACAAACTGAGACATTGCTGACCAAAAATACAGGGGTCCCTGGCTGTGTAAGACTCCTACATAACCTCCTCGGAATTTCCGGAATAAGAATTGCCGTGCCGTCCGGCGCCGCCATTTATAAAACCCATTGATCCTTCTCATGCGTACTGTCAAAATGAGCCCTTCTCGGAAACCCTATAATTAAGTTCCGTTTCTTTGTTTATAGTATAAAACAACAGCATGTAACACCAAGTTACATTTTTTCCTCGATTACAGATATACCTAATCATGAGTGGCCAGATATAGGGAATTCCGACAGTTCGTGACCTTAAAACCCTTCGAAGACCACAATTAATAAGACAGGCGAGGTGGGTTACCTGTCCCTAATAACAAAACTTTTCTATTGTACCCACTAGCCGCTCTATGCCCTTGTCAGTAGGATACAAATAACTAACCACTAGCTATGCTCTCATATAATTATATTTTACAAGAAACCCTGTCTACAGTCGAAGTTAGTCCGTAATTCACGTTGACAATATATGCACAAGTTGATAATGGTTTAGATTACGAATTTGATCCGATAGATTATTTAATGTTTTAGAATAACATCTGGCGAATCCGCTAATGTTTTACTTAAGGTAATATTAACTAGGATACAGATCAATTGCGAAACCGTCCATTGACCACATACTTATAACAAAATTAATGAGACTACATAGTTCGGTAGGTAACTGCAATATTAAGAAGTAATTTTACAATTTTATTTCACATTCATTTATAATTTTAACACTATACACAAAAACATTAAATGTTAAGTGAAGCCTATCACAATATAATTCTGAATTCGGATAATCCGTTTCTGATATTAGCGTGCACAAACATACAGATAAATAGACAAAATAAAAAAACATTGTTTTGAGTTCTCTTGCGTATATAAAGCCCCACCACCCCCATTATGAATTTTGAAATATAATGGCTATGTAGAGACAGCGATTGGTTACACTATTATTTGGTGTCCGCAAACCTTTAGTAGGGCGTGATTAATAAAAGACAAAAGTGTAAGACGGACGTATTTGCCTGTTTCTTGTAGGTAAATAAGGACAAAATTGTAAAATCTAGCGAAGAATATGCTAAACATTTGCCACGTTGCCAACCCGTTTGCCCGCAGCACATGCTATATTGGGTCACGCCAGACGATCGCAGAAAGGAGGTCTCATCCCACTTTCAAGCGAGTAATGGGGTGTTTCTTTGCATTACCTTCAGGCTATGGGTGAACATCCTCTTTTAAATCCTTTCAGTATTTTTAAATATAGTACTAAAGTATGTTCTGCTCTGGAATAGGTCTTTATGTATTTAGATTTATAAAGATATGAAGAGATAGACCTTTGCGATAAACGTGCATATTTTTGTCTGGTTGGAAATTTTCTAAACTACCCAGGATATATATATCACAAACAATAACTAATAACTAACACTAATAATCACAAGTATTTATTGTCACAGTGTCCCAAACAGACTAGGATCCTACAGCCAGCAGGCGACGGAAGTGACTAGATTTTTGTATTTACTCCAATTCACCCCGAAAGAATTTTCCTTACAGAGGATGCCGTCCCGGTGAAGCATTTTGGCCTCGTATCAATTTAGATATAAATCAAACTATGGCGACACTTTCTTCCAAATTGTGACATACATTCATTTTAACTAAAAGCAAAATTGAAATATTTAATATACCTGCCTAAAAATGTTTTATATGGTTTAATTCTTTCGGTTTTCGCTCAATTTTCTGTACCTACTATGAAGCCAAATGGTATAAAAATGACATTAAACGTCCCAAGGTAATTTTTCAACTAACTTTCAAAATCTAAAACACTGAAATCAGGTCACACCTCATTATGCGTTGTTTTATTTCAGTACACGTTCTCAGACCTAAGGGGGTTAACTGAAATACTACACGAGTTTGCCCTTTTTCCATTACTACTTCGAAAACACAACCGAGTTTATTGTCAATTAGGGAGGAATACCCTTATTAAATTATTGTCTTATTTAACCGACTTCAAAAAATTAGGAGGTTCTTTATTCGATTGTATTTTTTAAATGTGTTCAGTTGTTCAGCAGTTGTCTCACAATTGCGGCAATCCCTTGTGTATGCATTGTTTGTAGCATTTTAACATAACATGACGTCTGCATAATGGAATGAATCACTAAAAGGAAGAAATAAAAATCTTTTAATAAAAAAGTAACACCGGCTTCAAAAGGAATAAAGTAAATTGGAGGGGGAAACTGTTTAAGAAGTCGATGCTAGTTTCTTTAATTGATCTAACTAGACCAAAGGCACCTAATTATTAAATAGTTTCCCTTATTAAATACCTTTATTCTTCGTATTGTAGGTTTCTTTGGTCGACTAGTTTTGAACCTAGCAGTATTCAGACTAACAATCAATTAAATTTCAACTCAGGATTTTAATATGGCCATATTAGGGCGGTTTAGAATTCATACCGCAAATCAATGCCAGCAGGACACGGTATCGTAGGATGTTAATGGTAGCTTTGGGAAACTATCAATTAATTGTTATTATTACTGTTATGCTACGACAGTCTACCTTCAGTCAGTCGACAAAAAGATAGGAGGGTTCCAGCAGCAACATCGTGAGCCAACTTTTTTTTTATAGCCAGTAAGGTGACGAAAAAAGCTGACGGGCCACCCGATTGGTAAGCGGTCACCGTCGCCTATGGACACCAGCAACACCAGAGTCCAATGCAACGTCGGCCAAGAAGGAGAGCTCTTTCTTTATTATCTCTTCTTCCTTGGACGGCATCAGCTTAGCCTTTTGTGTTACTGCATACCTATTCACCACATCATCATCAGTGAATAATGGATTATTTGTAATTTAATATTTCACAAAAGTAAAATACTGTTCAAATTTATTTTCATCAGGGTTCGTAAACGACTGTTGACGTGTCATTACGTGAAGTGTAAAGTATTATAAGTGTTCTCATGCCCATTTCATAAAACCGTTTTTGGAAGTAATTAATAATGTTTTGTCGAGGGAAGAATTTAATTTTTAAATGAATAAAACTTAACACGTAGAGTGTTGATTAAGTAAAGCTTCAAGACATTACCCATATTGAAATACAAAATAAATATCTCAGCAAAAATAAAAGGAGACTGGAAAATATATCCCATTAACGAACGAAATAATGTGAGACAGTAAGAAATCGACTAGAAGCATTTTGATCTTAAACTGATAAAAACAAATAGATTAAAGCGTATACTAATAATGAAACTGTAATGCAGTGAAATCCGTATATCAAATAGTTTTCGGACTACGACGGAGGCAAATCTTTACAGTAAAAATTATTACTTCAAATCTACAAACAAGCCAAAATGCTTGGATTTTTTGTCTGGCTGGCTTTTTCTTATATAACAAAACAAAAAAAGTTTTGTTTTAACTCATGACAATTTTCTTCGGAAAACCTGTTTTGTTAACTATGCGAGAGAAAATTGTTATACATTTAGGTATTATAGGCAATTATACGAAAGCAAGTATAAAGTATAAAGGCAAGTAATTAATGTTTTCATAGCATTTGTGCGTCGTTAACAATAAAAGAATATCGTTCTGTATTACAGAAAAATGAATCCTCAAATCGATAATAATGTTACCACGAATTTTATACAACGCCTGAACGGAATTAGTAGCAATTGTTTTGCATGAGAGTGTCCTCGAGTCGACATAGGTCCCCTAAAGCGAAGGGAGACCCGTTTTCTAGTCTGATAATAAAACACGTAGGGTGTCGAATTTCGAAAGGATCTCGTTGGTTACGAGACAAATTGGTCGCACGTCACGAGAACACATGTTCAGTAATTACGTGGTGACGCAACTTCCGCCATTGTTACAACAATTCTGCGCCCCTCGATTTGAATATTTCGTTTGCGATTTTACTGATTTTAGATACGTTTTTGAATATCACAGAGAATATTGAAGGGTGGATTAGAGTCGGGTTTTTATTGAATACAACAGGAAAAATTTTGATCAAAGAAATATCATATGCAGTACATACCTAACGAACAAAGGTATGGGCTTCATAGTCGTGATGGAGTATCTTTGTTTGCGATAGAAATACCCAACAATGAAATATAAAGCAATTTAGAAGTTGTCAAACCTACTGAATAATTAATTACTGTTTATTTTAGTTTTCAATGCAACTATTTAAATGATAAATAGCTATATAAAGTTGGCTTTTTCGTACATATAAATATTAGGGAGATTGGTGAATTCTTGTATATAAATAAGTAAAAACAGTTTGTCTTTATACTTTTCTACTACTTGATGGTATTAAGTTCCTACATCATTAATAGCATTTCTTTTATGATTCACTAGTAGACCCAAGGAACTTGGTATCACCATGGACCATTTGTCCCGTTTTTGTAACATTTCTCATCAATGCTCAGCTCATATTGGCCGTAGCGTTATGTTATGTTATATTGCCTTCCTCGGTAACTGTACTATACAACGCAAAAAGATTTTTTCAATTCAAACCCATAGTTCTTGAGATTAGCGCGTTCAAACTATCAAACTCTTCAGCTTTATATTATTAGTATAGATATAGATTTTTGTTTGGTCTTAATTGGCAGCAAAAAATTAAGTAGGTGAATTTCTATAGAACTGTCAATTCCAATTTTTTATTTGAAATATGTGTATGTTAAAAAAAAGATGATTTTAATACTTACAGTCCCAATAAATTTGATACGTCATTTGAAATAACCATCTTAAAAATCACATTAAATGCTGCTAGCTGTTTTGGATATGAAATATTTCTAGAAGGTAAGGTTTTATCACAGAGTAAGTATTGTAGGTATACCCATATCTCAAAACAATAATCTATTGAATTCAACTACTGTGAAAATTGTTTTCCGTCAATATATATTTTTTTATTTGCATCAAAACAATAAAGGTATATAGGTATAGTGACTGATAACGATTATTGTGTGTTTAAAGAATTTAAAGGTCTTCTGATAGCCAATTCTTATAGGATATCACTTAGATGTCATATATATCATGTAACTTAATTATTATACTTCCTTTTAGGGTTCTGTATGCCCGAATGGCAAATCAGTTGTATAGATTTACTCGTCTGTTTGTACGTCGCAAAAAAAATTCTGGACCAATTAAGTTGAAGTTATAATTCAAACATAAATTGCAACGTAAATAAATGAATTTTGAATATCCCCATCAGGTATTTGGGCCATATTACGAAGAACAAAAAAAATTGAAATGATATCGTATAGCATATGAAGCGAAAGGACTTTTTGTGGAGGTTTCAAATTTTTTTTTTTCAAGTAATAGGTTTAATGGTATGTAAGAATATCGATGAAAATTTTCTTACTATTAAAACTATTCTAAAATTTCGAAAAAAAACATTTTTGTTTTACAGGAAAACTAATTAAAATTTAAGTACCTACCCAACTTTCAAGTTAAACTATGGTAATGTAGTAAATCGAATGTAATCATCAAAAAGACCAAGTAAGAAATGATCATCCTTTACAATAAAAAAAAAAAATAAAGTTCTGAATTTCACAAACAGTTCAATTATGTTTCAAGCTTAGTATTGTTGATTGATAAACCCATCTCTGCAATCGCTGCATATATATGTTTTTTATGGTGTAACGTTTGTCAGAGGAAATAAAGTAAGACGCTCTCGCAGATTTTTTCCTTCTGGTCCATTTTGCACTAGCATCTTCCACACTTAGCAAGCTATTTTTAAAAGGATAATATAGAGTGAAATAAAACTCTCCCTTAGAATACCCTGGAGATTTACACTAGTGAACCTATATTTAATATTTAAGTACAAGACATGCATAATAAAAACCACTTTCTTAGAACGTCTATTGTTTTCTTTTTAATATTTTCTGCCATGCCCTTACACAATAGGTCGATACTAGTTTATTACTTTTAAAGATAAAAATTTTCTCTACCTTCAGTCACATTTATACTGATTGCTAGCTAATACAGACTTCGTTTAAGTATATTTAGTAATAGTTTTATAATTTTTAAAGTAAAATGTTAAAGTTGCCGACGCTCATAGCGCTATTTGTTTGCTTTGGTAAGACTAACGACAATTCCTTTTTAAGTATATTATGTTAAGATAAAAATCATAATATAACTTAATTACGTTATGAATCTTTTTTAGTTTATTCTAATAACGAACATAATGTTGACACGCAATCACCTTTGGCTGAATCACACATTTTTGAAGAACAGAAAAAGGAAAACAAAAATACTTTTCACACTATTAAGGGTAATTACGTAGAAGAAAAGCAAAAAAACAAGCCTTGTAAAGGACACAAAAATCGTCGCCTTGGAGATAGTGATAATAAAGAAAAGGATTTATTTGACTCATCGCCATTAACAGCAATCCTTGAAAACATGGACACAGCTAATATTGGAAACAAAGTTGTAATTTCCTCCATACAGGAAGCTAATTATAACGATAATGATAAAAATACAAAAACTGAAAGTGATAAAAATGGTTTGCATTCAGAAAAATGTGATTGCGATAGTTGTATTTCAGAAGCAAATAAAAAAGTTTTTCAGTTTGAAACTTTGGAACGCGATGGTAACAATAATCCAATTAAAGATCCCGCTAATGATGTTCAATCCGATGAATCCAAGTCTGCTGATAATAGCAGTATGCCTTTGAGCAAAGAAGCTGCGGATGAATTTGCTTCAAATGAGAAACATGATATTCCTCGCGATAATGTTTCGTTAGATAGTGACACCGGTGAACTTACGAGGCCGTGTAATAAAACACTAAGTTTGAATACTAGACGTAGAAAATGTGGCAGAGTTAAATTAACAGAAATTGTATCTACTTCAACCAGACGTATACTACCTGGCATAATAGAAAATCCTACTAAACAAGAATTAGAAGAGAATAAACTATATCAAGATAGTCCTCAAGTGAGTGGTAACGATGAAATGGAGTCCAAACAAAACTGGTACGACAAGTTGGTATCGCTTAGTAAAACACATAATCCTACTAATGAACAGTCAGAAGATAATAAATTACTTCAAGATGATCCTCAAATAAACCGTCAGGGTGATATGGACATGGAAAATCGACAAAATTATTTTCCAAGCGTGCAAAAAGTTAGCAACACTTATGGCATCGATCTTGTGCATAATATGAATATAAATGAGGTCCCACCAACACAAGACTCACCACTAGAAGATTCAGTTGAAAGCCAGTTAACCGAACCAACAAGAGGTAAAGGTATATATGACATGAAAGATGCAAGAGTTATGTTATTAGAAAATGCCAGAGTATGTTACGCATGTAGCTCTATGAGTGATCCAACATGTTGGAGCCCTGATAGAAGAACGACAGTAAAATATTGTAAAAAAGGAGATCATTCCTGTTTAGTTAAATCTTTCAAACACAAAGGTAAGTAATTATTATTATATTATATCAGGATAACTAATAAGACAATTCTCGACCTAAACCAGTTATAATTTTATGTTTAAATACTAAAACGATGAAATGTTTCAAGTCCAACTAAACAAGCAAATCGTTATTGTTATCAAATATTATTAACATTAATATAAATACGTTAATATAATTAATAAATAAATAAGTTAATATAATACATTAATATATATAAATAATTGTTATTGTTATCAAATATTATTAACGTTAATATAAATAAATAAATAACACACACTCATAGACCCATACTAGGATACCCTGTGTCGTGGGTGCCATGGACAACACAGAAAGACATTTACACACACACCCAGACCGAGAACAGAAATTTAAACTCATCATTTAAATTTCGGCGTCCCTGGGAATCGAACCCAGGGCCCTTCACACAGCGGTCCGGCGTGGTGACCATTACGCCACGCGCGTCGTCATAATAAAAGCTAAGTTATAATTTAGTACTTTATTGTAGGTAAATCAGTCATAATTCGTGACTGTGGCAGCCATTGTATCAATTTACCCGGCAGTGAGGAGAAATACAGCAGTTGCTCAATCTGTCATTCGGACCTTTGCAATTCTGCGGCATCAGTATCCATTTATAGTACTGGTTTTGCTATTGTCATTTCTTTTGGAATATTGTTAAACATGAGCTAAACTAAAAAAATTAAATTACTTTATAATTATTTGTATTCGAATAGATTTCGGTCGCTGTACATTTTAATATTTATTCACATGTAATTTAAAATGTTCATATTTTTGTTCTTTTAATAAAATCTTATAATTACAATGCTGTTTATTATTTAATATCTAATTAAATTAAAACTTTACATTTGCAAAACGTTCAATTTTATATAAAATTGTTACTAACAACTTGTTAGTAAAGCTATTAGACATATTTCACACAAAAAATAAACAAAGTGGCAATAAACAATAAAAAACAGTTGAATCAAAAACCGAACTTATTTCCTATTAATCAAGTACTTATACTTGGTACTATAAGGTACAGTAAGAGGGGACAATGACGTAATTATTGCTTGCTATTATACATAGAACTGAAAACATTTCCTATAATATCGTTGGTTTCGTCCATTATAATAGATGTAAAATGATTTTAACAATATGTATTTTTTCGCACGCAATGTAATAAGTAATAATGTTTGATGGTGGGACGATCACTTTTTAGATTAGAAAATCTTGATACGAGAGCGATTTCTATTAACTTCGAGAAATCGTAGATGTGCTATTGACGTCTGGTTCTCAATTTCCCCGACATGTACCGATCAAATGATACAATCTACACGTTTATGTGGTGTAGTTAGATTTCCGCTTTTACAGACAGCAATTTTAAATAGGAAATGAACAAATTTCCAAATAATCTTACGATGTTTGCTGCGAATAGATATTAGTTGAAAGGTCACATGCGTCGCAGATATCAAAACGTCTTTCAAGTACTATTTCTAATTAGAAAACAACACATTGTTCATTAAGAACTTATTAATAGGTACCTCGCTATCGTACATCATATTAGCAAAAACTACCATTTTTTTATATTTAATAGGTTCAACAACAATTGTTATTGTCACGAACAAATACATACAATACAATATATACAATGAGCAGAATGAACAATCCTTTACACATAAATACCGCATGCAATTAACAATGTACGTATCGTCTATGTAGCAATAACAATAACGGTGGTGGTTACAAAAGAGTTTATACAATACAATATTCGAACCCTTTATTATATACCAAAAATCAATGAATACAAGAAATCACAAATCTATTGAGACGATATACAAAAGGTTTTATTGTATTTATCTATAATTACTGTGTATAATATTGACTAAACTGGAAAACAGATATATTTAAATAAATTGGAAATGGTTAAATTTAATATCATTTGATGTTAAGTAAATTATATAGAAAGTGTTAAAGATTGAGTGAAAATAAGTCACTATGTCCATCAGTGGATCAATAATTGTATAGTTTAAATAACTGAAGAATTTCAGAGTTGTCTCATAAAACTTTTGATATTATTTTTTATTTATTATGTTTCAACTTAAATACTACGTGAGAAAGGGTAAGCTCGCATTTCATGGGAGGAATGTATAAAATTAACTACGTAATTAAAACGCTATATTCGAGTATAAAATATAAAAAGAAATGACAAGACAATGAAACAGTAATTGTGAGTTTCATCTGTCCAGGAGGGGGGTTAGTTCTTCACTTCTCCCTCAATTGGGAAGACGGAGGACTATTTTATTTTCCAAATTTATGAGAATCAAAAGCGTAAACAATAAAACAGTAATATTACCCTCTTCGATGCTACCAATGTAAGTAGTATTTTATTCAAATAGAGGAGAAAAAATCCTCACCACTTTCGGATTATCTTAAAACGATTATCGCTGTGTGTTTCGAATACGAAAACGCGATTCAACCGACCGAGAGAATAGAATTAGAAGTGGGTTCTGATAACGGTTGGTTGTAAATTTTCTCGAGCTATTTGTTTAATCTAAGGTAAGTATTCCTTTGCGCCCTTTAATTGTTTGGAAACCTTCGAACAACATTACTAATTAAGGATTTGGCTTCCAGTCCATTCCTTTTGCGGACTATCAGTAATAGATACTTAAAAGTAAAAGGCTGAAATGGAATAAAATTTGAACATACACATTGTTGACTTGTTGCACTCTATACTAATATCATAAAGATGAAGTTGGTTTGTTTGTTTGTTTGAACGCGTTAACTAAGGAACTACTGCTTCGAATTGAAAAAAAACTTTTTTTTGTTGGCTAGTCTATTTACCGAGGAAGGTTATAAGCTGTAAAACGCTATCTACCATTAATATTCACTTAGCCAAAACAAACAAATTTTAATGTTCACAAAGTGATACTAAGTTCGGTGGATCTATTAGTAAAATATAAATTATTACGAAGCACTTTTACTTTAGCTCATAGTTTGGTGCCTATGTAATTTGTGATTGGTTCCAATTTATATTATTGAGCGCGACAGACTCAGATTCAGCAACAAAAATCAGTTTTACAGAGTTGATCCTAAAAAGAGGGTGGTACTAATAGCAAGGTGAAAACCCGGTGGTGCTTATGTAAAGTATACCTAAAACGTCTGGTTTAACCGCAATACTCTAGTTTAGAAATGGGTCAAACTAGGGACCTGATGCATCTCTGAAAGCTGAGGAGGTTGGCTTGTGTTGGGTTGTACCTCCGTTCATCTTAAAACAGGTGGTTTAGTTTTTCGCTTATTAATTATTAATAAAGTCTCTTCGTAAAAATTGGTGAAGTTATTGGTTAACAGGTAGAAAATAAAATTCCTAGCGCATATTTTATTTTCACGTGTGAGCCGAATAGCGAGTCGCATTTCCGCTTTACTGAATGAGATTCAACGAACCAGGTGCTTTGAAAACAAGAAGCTAAAATTCGCTCTATTTTTTGTGGTAGTGTCTTGGGTGGTAAAACGGCTTATTTTGTTTAAGCGGTCGGGACGGGAAAACGCATTTTATTCTTTCGTGTGGTTATTTTTATTTTCGCTTCGCCTAAAAATAAATATTTTGTTCCTAAAACTGATTAATATTAAAATATTACGACTTTTATGTCGTGTTAAGCTACTGTTACGTTTATTGTCTAGTTAGGTAAATATTAGTTTTTCACACTACTGCACTTAATTGATGAGTACACAATGCAAGTGACTTTGAAATAACTAAAAACCAAAGTACAAAAGTTTTCTGTATTCCTCAAAAATCTAATCAGCAGCAGCTATATTAATATAATCCAACCATCAGAAGGTAACCTATAATTAAGTATATAACTGTCTGACAAAACTGCTGCACGAGCACTTATAGACGTTCAAATGTATGTTTTTGAATAAAACAGCAGTTGCAAGGAACAGATGGGGTTTCCGATTAAAAAGACTATGATAGACGAGTAGCGTACAGTGATATATTAAAACCCCTGAAGGTTCTATTTCATCGGACGTAGAACCCCAAAAATAGGAAATTTTCACGCGTGAATCATGCTCGCAGGTTCCGGGTTGTTTCCACTGGATAAGCAAGCTCCAGCGAACCAGACGCTGACGTTCCATATTCACGCATAAACTCACGACTACGAGCTGTAATTTTGACGAGGTAGTGAGAATGAACCAAAAAATTTTTCATGTGAGAATAAAAATGAACGATGAAATGGGGAGTAATACAAAAATAACACATGGAAAGGTATTCTTCATAAGGGTAAGATTATTAATATCTTCCTGTCTGTTATTTATGTGGGTTGTAGGTATAATTTCTCGTACGAAAAAATGTTCTTTCTTTTAAATATATCACTTTTGTAACCTACTAATCAGGTAACTAAGTATTCTATCTCAGAGCAATTAATTTTCGATAAACTGATTATAAATATCGAAAACGGAAAATATCAACGAGTTATTTTTATACCTATGAACAACGCTGTTTCCACGCACTGAACACCCACTGAGCTAAACGAGGCTTGACTTTAATAAAAATAAATGCTAAATATAATACAGATCGCGCCATACATTTGACGACAGGAGTCCATGAAGGTGCTAGGTAACACTTTTAAGATTTTTTAAAAGTTTCATGCGTACAATAACCGTAGAGAACTTCAAACCCTTTTTATTATTTTATGTTGCATTGAGATAAACCAAAAAGCCATGAGAAAACATTAAATCTAAAAAATAAGTTACAAAATTTTTCGATATTCCTTTTCCTTATTTACAAATATTTCATATACTCATATCTTCGTACACTTTCAATTAATTATATTAGGTAAATACACTTCATTCCTAATACAGGGTCCAGAATGCAGAATACAGGGGATTTTCGAACGACTTTGTTTGAAATTTTCGGAATCTCCCTGTATTTCTTCAAATAAGTTTCCATTATTAAAGACCCGTTCCTGGAATCTGATTTAATTATATTCCGAATGTGAAAGAATTTTTCACTAGTTCAATTTA
>DWJN01000192.1:0-28666 GCA_018248895.1 Carystus phorcus
TTTTTCTCTAGGGCCTCGCCCCAAATTTGAGTGGCATACGCTAGAAGATCACCTGTCGACCGGTTTCGGCGGAACCCATACTGCCGGTCGCTCAGGAGATCGTTCTCTTCTAGGTATGCCATGAGGCGCCTATTCAATACACGCTCCATAATCTTACAGAGTATGGAGGTTATTGATATAGGTCGATAGTTAGCAGGGTCAGCACTGCTACCTTTTTTCGGCACAGGCTGCACATTTGCAAGCTTCCATGCTTTCGGCACAATCCCAGTCTTAATTGAGAGGCGAAACAAGCGTGTCAGTACAGGAGACAACTCAGGTGCACATGCCTTAAGCACAATCGCTGGAATACCGTCTGGTCCACTGGCTTTGTTCACGTCTAGACATCGCAATGTTTTAAGGACCTCTTTGTTGTGTATGCAGACTTCCGGCATCGAAGTACCACAATGAGGTATCTGCGGTGGAATACTATTGCTTGCGTCTAGACGTGAATTCTCGGCAAATAGAGATGCGATTAGAGGATATAGAGGAAATCGATTGCATACACATTAAATATTTAATACTAATAATGATATTGACAAGTTGTCAGAACTTCGAATATTTTTCGGATATTGTAATGGATATAAATTGTTATCGATATTCGATAGGGAGGTAAGTAATGCATTTCAGTAGTTGAAAAAATCTATGGCATTTCAGAGACTTTTGATATTTTTAAAACATCGCAATTAATATCGATAAATTTTCGTGCGTTATGAACAATACATACTGATAAGGCAATATAAATATAATCTCCAATAGATAGCATAAATAGAAATAAGTTTAAAATATACTACCAATAATAAAATAATAGTAGATTAATTTAATTACGACGATTAGTGCAATAAAACATATTCACAACATTTCGATACAAAACTGTCGATCCATATGGAAAGTAAAAATTAAAAGAGTAGCATCAGCTTACGGCAATTAATAATAAACCCTTTACTTTAGTCTTAACAAACGATTACTAGGATAACAGACGCAACGGGCCAAAAAGATACAAATATACTACATACCGATCCCGAAAACAGACATACGTACTTTCCACTTTACACAAACGTTGATACTGGTAGTATGACAGCTCAAATCTGACGTTAAAACGTGATTACACGTGGACTCGATCGTGTATAGCATATACCACTAGACCTTTCACTTGTATGTTTTGGAAAAAGTCAGCGAACAAACGCGCCTACAACGAATCCATTGACACTCGTGTTATAAATCGAAAAACTATTTCAAAACAGACTCAGTAATGAGCTACGAATGTATGTCATGTTTTTTATGTCGCGTGAGTAGTGTAACATAGTTGTAGAAAATCGGAATTAAAGTTAAACCGCCGCGACGGTGGCGCTGTTTGAAATATACAACTTTACTAATGTTTACTATTTCCAAATAAGTTTTTAAAAACACTCCGAAATTGAACCTACACCATCGTATTATTATAAGCAATTCCTACAGTGATCCGTCCGTGAAAAAAGAACCGACAAAAACTTTAAAATTAGTTTTTTAATGAAGTTACTGTTATCATTTTTAAGTATCAAGCTAAAGACCTCAAGCCTAGCATTTTTAACTGTTTTCCATATGAAACACACACAAACAGATTATAGGAAAAAAACTATACAAAATTATAAATTAGTATCTATCTATAAAAATTACAAAGATTATGCACAATAACATTTCCAAAAAACAGTTATTATGCCTACAGAGTAGCAACCTCGCACAGTTATACATATTATTATCTAAAAAAAAATTTACCTTTTTCCCAAACAACTGAAGACGAACAACAGGGATTTCGTTTCGATTATACAAACTTGAAAAGAAAAAAAAATGCACGAAGAATTCAGGTAAGTGGTCTAATGGCCAACCCTAAAAACTAAGTTGATTACAAACAGAGTATGAAATAAAATTGCACATACATATTTCGTTAAATCGATATTCCGATGTTCGTAGCTATCATCCGTGTGCCATGAAGGCTATAATTATGAAGCTTACAGCGAGGTTATAGTCACTATAACCTTATTAAATTTAATGATGAGTTCGATTAAAAAGAGCAGACGTAAACGTTTTATGTTAATAGTCGACAAACGACGGGCAGGCGAGCCCCGACCTAATTTAGACGGTTAGTGGTCACCGACGCCTATTGGCCACCAAAACATATGCATCACCGACGCGTTGCCAATCCTAATGGACACGATTAACCTACATTATTATTGGAAAGACGTTAATTTAAGAATGAGGATAGTAGCTACTAATAAAAAAAAAAGTTTTGTTTTTAAAAATTAATTTTTAATTATTTTTATTAAATTACAAATATCCACGTTACCACCAGTAGGCGCCACTCTAGTTGTGTGACTAATGGTCATTTTCATTGACACCGTTCCTTGATTAGTATATTTGCGGCATAATTAAATTAGATCGTATACTATCGGTTACATATTCCACTTGATTAGATAAAATAGCTCTTCGTAATTAATTTTGATGTAAAAATATATGAAATGACTTATTTTCGAAAAAAAAAACCAATAAAGTGAAAAAGCATTTGGAATATAAAAAATATGTGTTACGAAACATAAAAATTGTATGTGCACTTTCATCCTGAAAATTTTAAAACAGAAAGTACTGAACGATTGACTCAAACGTTTCAAGTTTCTCTGTTAAAGGAAGTTAGCTACGCTAGCGACAAGGGCCAGTGGACTACGAGTATCCATAATTTTTTTTATGCCTTGTGCAGGCAAACGAGCAGTCGGGTCACCTGATGGTAAGTGATCATGGACATTAGCAACATCAGGAATGTCACCAAGGCATTGCCGGCCAAGAAGGAAGCGATGGACCCGCTTCTTGAAGGACCCCTTGTCATAGCACTGTGGGAACACTGATGCCGGTTATTCGTTCAACAGCTTACAGTTACACGTACGAGGTAGGAAATAACGTGAAAACCGTATTGTAGAAGAACGCCAGGTGTCCAAGTGGTGATGATGGAACCTGGTTTTTATATATAGGTAGGTAAGCGAAAATCCTAAGTAAATATTGTGTGGAGAATATTTAATTAATACTTATTTTTATAATACAAAAGATTAGCTATACACTAATTCATGTGATATCCGAGAATCAGCGAAAATATCAACATCAATGTGCTTACATCTAGGTACGTACATGTAGTCATTGATAGACTGCAATATTTGCAAAAATAGCATTGATTCTTTAAGCTTGCAAAATTTAGTAATAACCATATACGGGTAATCTATACAGATTAATAACAAACCTAGATATGCATCTGATAAGTGGTTACAAAAAACTGTTTTATCGACTCCAAATATCAAAGCGAGCGCAGGGAGACTGCGCAATACGAGTGCACCCTATACCCATAATATGTGATTGCAACTAAGTACAAGGGCAAGGACGCCGTTCATAATCAAAACAAACCTTGAAATTGGTAAATTCATAGTTTCAAATCTCTGAAATGACAAATTAATGTGCCTACAGTGTAATAAAGATGATACAGAGCATAGTTGGTGGCACAAGTATATCCTATATCAAAATCGAACGCCGGTACGGTGTACAATATTGTACACACATATAAGATTAATAACTAGTGAATATTGAATGAAACTAATAAGTGTGGTGCGGTTTTCTAAATTAAAAAGTATGTGCCTAATAAATAATCACCGACTATAATACGGTTTCACAAATTATATGTTATTCAGTCGCTTACAAATAATCTTTAATTGTAGATAATTAATTTTGTACATTAATAGGTAGGTACCTAGCTAGCTAAATTTTCTTTGAGTGCTTTAGTATTTGTGTTTCAATTGATGCTTTATACATTGATATTAAGACGTTAAGTTTAACGTTTTTGATACACTGATGAACATGAGAAAAGTGAACTGAACTGAAACGAACTTGAGAAAGTACTTACCTAAGTTGTAACTGTACTAAAGCATTTACGCTAGGTACTGCGGCGCTTAGAAAAATACACTGATGAACATGAGATGAACTGAACTGAAACGAACTTGAGAAAGTACTTACCTAAGTTCTAACTATACTAAAGCATTAATGTTAATACGCTAGTTACGGCGGCGCTTAGAAAAATCTGCCTTAAAAATCTCCTCTATTGAAATGGTTCAATAGAGGTTTAAATAGGAATTGAGTTGACGCTGTTTGCTACAAACTAAGTTTAATAAAACAGAACCAAATGTTACTTAAAGCTTACTACGAAAAACGCGTGAAAACCGCCTTCCAATCGGTTAAGTCGTTTCCAAAATAAGCGGGAAACCCCGCACTGATAAACAAACAAAACTAAAAATTACTAATAATTTTAGGTACTTCAATATTTTTGATGTAAAGACATCAATCAAGCTAAAGTTTTGTTATATGAATAGATTTTAAATTCAACCACAAAGCTTACACTAGTTTCATCAGTGTTTATAAAATAATAATTAGGTACATACCGTAATCTACTACAAGCTTGACCGGACGTATCATATTCACGCCAAGAAATGTGCATCGTGCGCAAACTAGTACTTCTGTAATTTTTTGATCTTTGATTAAAGCAAATGCACACACACATATTGTCAATTTTGATATCAAAAATATTTAAAAAAATGACAATGTCAATGTCAAAGTTATAATTTCGTTTTTCGTTTCCTTTCATTCAAATTATATTGTTGTATTGTATTACATTCCTTGAACAAAACCGTCAATCTGTTTTATAATATCAGCGGATGACCAGCAGGTTGCATATCATAATTAAAAGTAGGAAGGTAATTGTTCATTCTGGGATTTCGCTGATTTTGGCTGAATGTATTTTATTCTGAGAAGTGTGTAATTACATCCAAGTCATATAAGACGCGAACGCTAAAACATTAATTTATCGAACTTTAATGGAAGTGGAAAATGGAGTTTGAATACCGAGTACCTGCTTATAATATTACCCGCTTATTTCATTTTTAATAGGTAGATAGTGAGTATCACGCTTACTGGAAAAAGTTATTTACTGTCGCTGGCGATTCATTGTAAAACTACGTCGTAAGTAATTATATACCTATTGAATGAAACTTTTATTATAATGCGTACTATCGTTCCTTGAATCGTGATATAAATTCGTCCAGAAGTTATTGTGAAACTCGTAAGACGGTATTTACTTAAAAAACACATTACAATATAGGATCTACTTAAATACCTAGTTTGTGTTACTGTTTTCATTTAAAATGGGCTGCATCCAATTGATTAAACTGAAAATCTAATTAATAACGTATAAAATCGGCATTTTGTGTTTTCAAACTAAATCAATAACTTCTTATAAGTATCAAGTTTCAACACAAGGATTGAATAAACATTTTGGTAGTGGTGTTTGTTGGCTTTCATGGATCATACAAACTATCTAACCCATTACATGTACTAATCTGTCCTGCCTCTCTATTTTTATGTTACAAACTTTGAAATTGATGAAGATGTAAAAACTTTACACTTAAAATAAACTGAGGATGTTCTCTTAGGTGTGTTGAAAAGATCTCATAGTGTTTTTAATAGACCTTTGTAATGTAGTGTTAATAAATTAATTATTAAAGGATCTATTGAGATTCCATAACTGACACAAACAATAGGACTGAGAGCATTTGATAACAAGAATATAATGTATAAAAATAATGAATAAACAATTGATTTTTTCTATCATAGGTGTTCAGTTGAGAGCTTAAAAAAATCATAATCATGGAATTCAAAAATTTAACAATATGCAGACAAGATGTGGTTATAGTCAGTGATACAGACTCTGAATCAAAGTATGTTAATTTAAATAAGAATAAAAAACGTAAATGGAAAACAAAATGTATAAGGAATGTAAAACTGACAACAATGACTGTTAACCGTGTTGCACCAAGCTGTTACCGGCAAAGATGCAGAAGGGCTCAGCATTATCACCGACAAACATCAATGAATACAAAATACAGAAAAAGTGAAACAGCTACTAAACAGATGAAACATAAAAAAAACAAAGCTCCGACTAAGGTATGGTACTATAGTTACAAAAATATAAGTATAAGAAATAGCAAAAGCTTATCTGTATTTTTTTGTGTTGTTTTGAAATCAACTGAAATATTATCTTTTTTATATAAAATTTTAATCTAATATTTATTTCATGATAGGCAATATAATTTATAATCCAACAAGCTGTACTTGACACCACTTTGCTACTCATATGAAAAGATTAAATTTAAAGAAAAGTCAGTGAATATCAATCATGTGTCCAATTGATGAGTAATATCTAACATTTTCGACTGTAACTCATTAACCATGTCTCCTATCGATATAATTGTGGTACCAAAACCTTCTTCAGACAATTCTGAACAATGTTGCTAATGACATCTCCTACCAATTCAGAGTATGTTAAGGACATACAGACAAACATTAATTTTTATATATTAAGATTACATTTTAACTTTTTAATTTAGTGCTATTTCATTACATTATGCCGTCTGCCAATTAGAAATAATGTCTGGCTTTGTATAATTGAATTTAGTAACTTAACTATCAATCCAATAATTAATACTCTTAATTTTATTTATAAGTTTCTCTTCAATATTTTATATTCAAGATTTTTAATGTTCTCAAAGAAAATTGATTCAAGTAGTGACATTTTAGATTATCTTATAGAGTGTGGCTGTCCTGGTGAAATTTGCTCTTATTCTATATTTGAATTAGATACATAACAATAAATAGATATGCTGTTGTGTGGAGGCAATAAATTTAATGCAATTATGTGTTTTTTTACTTTTTAGGGCAGACGGAGTAAATGTAAAGTTGATAAAAAGAAAGCTAACATAAATATGGAATTAAATAGGCATTTGTACAGTCCAATTACTATAGCATCTAGGAGCAACACATATGAAGACATAAGTTCATGCAGTTTCAATATTTTGTCTAGTGATTCAGATGAACTTGAAGATTTAATCGACTTAACAAGAAGGGTAAGAAAAGATTCTAAGAACACTTGCCATACTGTAATAAATTATAGTCTTGAAAGGTTATATTAGAATTAGCATTATACATATGAGGATTGAATAATTGTATGTCCAGTTTTTCACTTTAGTGCAATATCAATTTCAACTATTCATGTCATATCCAGAATTACTACATATTAATGTAGTCTAGCCTAATTTTAGGCTTACTAGGCCTTAAAAAGGATTTTAAGCCTGAAAATTTTTAATTAAAAAATGAAATGGTCCAGATCTGCACTTAAAATACATAAGAAAGTTATATATTTCTGTTAGATTAATAGTCATAACATAGCTTTATAGCAAGGAGACATTCACAGTGATACAATATGTAATTCTTTTAATAAAATTCAATAATTTTCAGCGAATGAAGAATGAAAGTGGAAACTTCAATCGTTTTCCAGTTAGAAAATCTGTATGCACAACAACTACTCAAGATATTTATCAAAACATCTCATCCAATGATGAGATGCTCGATAGTTCTATACATTCAATGGACACAGTGCTTCTTTATAATGGTGATGGAATGGCCCCTCGTGCAAGAACTCCTGAACATCTTAGTGAAGTCCATGTTAAACAGCACAACAATAATAATATAGAACCCAATGTGATGTATAAAAACAATACAAATGAGTTGCTTCATCGGAAGATACCAATTCTATCCAATGAAAATAATAACAATTCATCACCGCTGTATGAAATTTCTGGAAAAGTGTTTATGGAACACTATCTGAACACTAGCTTTATTTAAATTGAAAGTTTTGAAGTCTTAACTTAGTGTTTAATAAATTAGTGTAAGAAAAAGCAGATATATTTTTAATATAATATAGCTATTATGATAAGTAAATTACTTTCTAATTACTTGTGTGTACATAAGTATCATAAAAGTATACTACGAAGTTTATAAAACTGATTTACAGATCGTGAGTTGAGTTCAGCTTTAAAAATTGTATAAAAGTGTGGAGTCACAGACAATATTATTTATATAAAACAAAGTATTTTGAAAGCTGAGAAGAATAAAACTATGATTCGTGTTATACTATCTTTGAATATTACCTACCTTAAGTGAGATAATATAAAAAAAGCTTTATTACATCAACTACTAAGTTATTATTTAAAAAAAACATGATTTACTTCGAAACTACACAGTATCTTATTACGTAATCGTTTCCATGAAATGATGTTCTCACAAAGTCAAGCAGATAAAATTAGGAAAAAATATCACTACCAATACACGTTGAGAATGTGATAATAATTATTGGGGACTGCATTCCATGGAAAGAAATTATTAGCTATTAGATTCAAAATATCGAAAAACATCATGAAGGTGTGCGACGACATGATTTACTCTTTAAACTGCTTAATTGACTCCCAACTAGTATTTATAAGTTTGTGCTCCCAACTTTATTTCCTTTCCTACTGCAAGATTCACAATACAGAAACAGAAGATGGCAAAACCTTATACTTTCTGAAACACTGATTTATAAAATCGGTTTCCGTGACCATTAGTTTAATTTACGGCAGTTCCCTTTACTCTACCTAATGATAATCATTACTAAGTTAGGTTCATCAGATAGTTGTTATTTTAGAAAATTATATGAACTTAAGGGCGTTTCCGATCATCAGTTTTTTCAATTGATATAAAATTAAAATACTAGGTACAAGTCACTGAACTATTTTATAGAATCCCTGTAGATTTACGTCCGAGTAATCAATCTAATCAAATATTTTTAGATTGATGTTAGAAAAATTGTTTATTTAATTTTTAAAATAGATAAATATCAAGTTGAATAATTATGGTATAATATTTTATCGCCTTACGTCAACTATAAGTAAAACTAACGCATCACCGACGCGTTGCTCCTAAGATGCGAGAAACCCGCATTCAAATTTTTCTCGGGGTCAAATCTTTTTTAAATTATACTGGGTAGGCTTTAGTGTAAAATAGTAACCGTGAGTTCAGTTTTCATCGGCTAGGAATCGAAGAACAGGTTTCGTGATAATTATAGGAAATATAATAAAACAAATGAAACATCACAAAGAACATGACATGAAAACTAACATTTATGTTTATCTGCCCCGTTATCGAACCAGGGGTCTACAAATTCCGAGTATATTTGATGTACCTACTCTTTAGTTTGCAAAGTGTAAATTATCCTATAGTTTTGCAAGATTTTGCTTACAATCGCATTTTATGATTTACTTTTTTATGACAGATAATTTTCATTTTACAAAAATTTATTTTACCTATTTGTAGGTATTTTGTTACATAAAATAAGTCAATGTTTAAAATCAACCGTAATGACCTAATGACGATACAATCCAAGATGTTGAAGCTTTTTGAAAACTCCCTCTTCATAGATAAGCGTAGGTTAGAGCATTATAGGTAGGTATGTATAAATAAAATAGACTGCCGAACAGAACGACTTCTCTATGCTGTGGACCTGACCTACTAATGTCATGTCAGTGTCAATCAGTTACCTACCTACTCTGTTAAAATTTAAAACATACTGTCAATAATGTCATGTTTCTTGAAGTTCCGTCTATCCATCATTATTTTAATAAGTCAGTTGAGTTTTGAACGTCCCGAAAAGTTAACATTGTTTGTGTAATGGCGGTTTTCACTGTATACGTTATGTTGTAATATGAGGTGCTTTGCCGGCAAATACTCAGGTGTTAGTTGTAACTTGTCATACCTACATTTTTTGTTTAGTTTATTAAATTTATGAAGGTAAGAACTCTTGGGCCACTTGATACGGTATTTTATTGTTCTAAGTTGACAGAAAATAAATAGTTACAACTTAAATATGCGGCAAAAAGTTGTGTTGTTCACTGCTCCGCGTTTACATACAAGATTGAATATGTACCGGCGACAGCAATAATTATCTACCCTACATTTTTTTTTATATTTTCCTGGACTTCAAAACAGATGTTATATTTCAGTGAAAGCATGAATAACGAAAAATATTTCTCCCAATACGAAAGTCCAAACATTGTAATTGTTCCAACAATGTCTTGCAATCCTTCTTCGCCGAAAAGACGGAAAATCGGCAACAATATCGTAGTACCGATAGTGCCGAACAGTGTCATTCGCGAAAAACATAAACCGGCTCAAGACATCAAACCTAATGATTCAAATGTCGATAAGAAGGATAAAAATGAAAGTTATTTAAAAAGTCCTTCGCAAAAATGTAGTTGGGCGGCGAATTATTTACGGAGCATTGGGCTGGATAAAAAATCTTCTATTTGGGTGAGTTACGATATCGAACATTTAGTACTAACCTGCAATACATTAAAATATAATAGCTGTTGCAATTATTCGAGTGTCACACGGAGTTATTATTCGCTTAGCACAGCATAAATATCCCTACATTATTAATATACCTACGATCGATATTACAGTACGTATCGAAAATAAATAACAATTTAAATTAGTGTTCCTAGTACAATAATATAGTAGTTGACTTAATCGAACAGTGTGCTCACAGACCTGCGCCGCGCTAGGAAAGAAAGAAAGAACGATGTAGTATTCTGTAGGGATGTGTTGTATTTTGTATTATTACTCGCTAAACAGTATTTTTGATGAACTACCTACTTAAAAAATATATATTTCATATATTACACTTTCGCCAAGCTAGTATACAGAGACAAAGGTGTTTTTAACAACAACAAAAAACAACTCCCAAAACTAATTTTGTGTTCCTTATCTACACTATCCACTGAAACAGCCCACTTAAAGTGCCGCCGTTGTTTAAACGTATTCAAGTTTAAGTTCATTCTAAATCAATAACTTTCTTATCTAACATGCGTACCATTCAATATAATATGGGTGTCGTCAAGTCAAGATTGAATAGATTTCTACTAAATTACATTAACTAACTAGTTGTACCCGGCGCCCGTTGCTATGCATATTAAAAATCAAATTTAAATTAAAAAACTGCAATATAAACATTTAATTTTGTTCATTGAAGTGCTGGTGTGTTGTATATAATTATATAGGAGTAGATCTAATGCGATCGATCAGTCAATAAACAACATTTTGAACTGTAACTCGTCAACCACGTATCCTATTGATATAATTTTGATACCGAAACCTTTTTCAGAGAATTCTGAACAAAGTTGCTAAAGATATCAATGCTCTATCTCCTACAATTTCATAGTCTATAAAATACAAATAAACATACAAACATTTTTATATATACATATAGATAAAAAGTCATCCTATTAAAAAGTACTGCGCCTGTCGCGCAAAGTTATCGTAAAATATGAATTTAAAATGTTTGTCTTTAATAGGTTGAAATATGTAGGGTATAAACCAATATTCTTTTATTGCTGTTATTTTAATAAATTTGTACTTCATTTTTAGTGGGTATTCTTTAGATAAAGCTTTTCTGTTGCGCTATTAACCCCAAACGGTTCGGATAAACAAAACAAAGAACTACACCGCGTGTCATATTACTTCAGTAGCGATTTGGAGAAAATAAATTACAATACGAATAGTCAAAATAATCATATAAAGAGATCTTACAGTTCGTTTTAATATTAATAAAAATATTAAATCCGTGTATAGGTGCGTGAATTTTGATTCCTACATAATATAACGGAGTAGGGCTTAAGTTTCACTATCCACAATGAGAATTGAACATATCTAGTGTATTTATAATCTCGAATGATGCTTAAGAAGTGTACGAGATTCAATCTGCCCTCAAGATCCGAGGTGATTGCTCAGATAATAGACGACTTCAGTTGCTTTAATGGCGATTTTTCTATCTTCGCTCTTCTTCAATGCCTGTCACCGCCAGGGGCGGCTCAACCTATCGTCATGGACCATCAGAGTACATATTACAATGATATGACGGACAGCGCGCTGGCGGCAGTTATCAAACGCGAGCGCCCTATGGGCGGCTTCTTTTTTGAACATTTTGTTTCAACTCCAAATAAACCTTATATCACATATCTAAAGTTTAGAAGCGGCCAGACAGCTCAGCGCGGCAAAGTTAATGGTTATAGCAGCTGGTCAAGCCTAGGGGGCGCCAGGGTGTCATTGCACACGGATGCTACACGAGCTAGGGTCGAACCTGGTCAACGCATTAGTAAATCCTTTAGATGGATGGAGGACGGTGTCCACTTATCTCTAGGTATCCCGTCGCGTCGTTAGTCAACTATTTACGTAGGTAAATTACGTAGCGGAACCTTACGAGGACTGCTGACGCTGCTGACACGTGTAGAAGAACTAGGACACGAGTTGTTTGTCGAAAATACCGAATATTTGAATGGTACTTGTGCACAATAGTAGGACTTCGTCTCGACTAGCAAGTACCTTCCTAAAACCAGCCGTGAAATGTTTTCACGTATTTCGAGTGCAATGATCTTCTCCTCTCTTTCTCTATTATTGTCAACCATTCTGTAATGCCGTTAATGGTTATTTTACGTATAACACGAGTCTTAGTATACCCTTTATTTTCATATATAGCTTTAGAATTTACCTATAAATAATTTGCTTAGAAGGCGTTAATGCCAGTATTAATATTGGTAATATCTTTAACATTTATTTCCAAATCAATTATATTGTTTATCGTAATAAGACTAATATGTGTCAGTAACAAAAATACCATCACAATTATGTAATATGAGTAGCACCTTCATATATATTGTGCCTATGTGTCATAACATTCAACCTCTGACGCACAATTTCACTTTGCATACGTATATAAAACTTTGTTTAAGTCAGTCTTTTATCTATACCTACATCCTGCCTTAATTTCTTATAGACAATTTTCTTAAATCCCATTTCCATAAACAAATAGCTTCTAAGCAAATAGAACAAGCATTGTTGTTAATCAGATAATAGTTTATTTAATATATATTAGTTATAGTGTGGAATCAAAAACGAATGAATATGTATTTGCTTGCATAAATCTTAAGCTTTAAAGTATATTTAATATTTGCATCATAAATATTAAAACCTTCCGTACGAACCATTACAATTCAAATTCATAACAAAACTAAAAAGCTACCGTGTAGTAATATTAATATAAATGATTGTCTTTGCACTTTTGTATTACTTGTATTATTGAATAGTTTTTTAAATCACGCAATACATGGGGTTTCTTTAATGGTTACAAACTATTGTTAAGGTTGAGTACATCTGATTCTGCGTGATATATGATTTGATATAAAATTGTAAAGATATTTTACCTTTAAGAGATTTGCTTAAGCAAAAATTCTTATATTAAAAATTATTAAAAATTATATTAAAAATTCTTCACATCATATTATGTATTATACGCCGATAATATTAATATAATTCTAAGAATCTGCAAAAATACGCGTATTTCACTTATCGTAATCAGTTTGGTTGTTATCGAATGAAAATATAAAAATCGGTTCCTAATAAGAAAAACATTATTAGAAAAAAAAAATGTGAATCAGACAAATTATTTCTCCCTTTGAGAATATAGCGTACTCGAAAGAAATACACACTACATATTTAATAAAATTATACAAACGACATGAAGTCACTTTACTTCTGGGAACTATACATACCAAGTAATTATTAAAAAAATATATGACTATTTTTGTGTTTACAGAACCGTAAGATACCAAGAAAATCTGCATCACAAAAGTCTGTTGTTTCCATAGATCTGCCTAAAAATACAACAACTGAGGCCACTACGAGCTCAATATTTGTTCCAAAAACAGATATTGAAGAAAAAAATCAACGAAAAGTAACCAAAAATATAGTAGAGGATTTAAATACTTTAAAAGATTCAAATACCAAGATCACACACCTCGTAGGAACCAAAAACCTCAACATAAAAGGAAATTCAAAAAATAGTAAACCTTACGATTCAACAAAGTCTGTTTTAGCAAAAAATCCCACGATTGTTAAAAACAACAATACTCATAACTTATCAACGTATAAAAAAAACATAGTTATCGATCCAAAAAAAAGTAAAACGATTAGTGTTAAAAAGAATAAATCACATGACCAATCAATCAATTTATCTTGCTCTGATGTGAAACAGTCAGCAGACGAATCTTCCAATACTTATATCGAGAAATACAAAAACCCCAAATGTTCCAAGAGAACAATAACTTCGTTAAAAAATATAAAGGTCACTAGTAAATGTGAAAAGAAAAATGAAGATAAGTCAAAAGAAAAAAAGAAGAAAGCGCAAAATCAAAATACTGAAACGAAAAACAATGCTAAAAAAGCAAAGATAAGTAATAAAACAAAAACCAAAGAAAAAATATCAAATAATAAATCAGACTTGAAATCTAATAAAAAAACAATTAAATCACCTATAAAAAGAAAAGAATCCAAATCAAAAAGTTGCAGAAAAATTAAGCTTGTTATAAATTTAATATGTAACAAAAACACAAATCCTTTACAATGTACTGATAATTCCACTAATGAAAACAAGAGTGGAACTAAAAAATGTACAGTTTCAAATGTAGAAGACTTTCTTAACGACTTTGATATTGATGAAATTGTTGAAAGTTTAAATACTTGTGGAAAAAAAGCAAATCATGACATGAAATCTCATCGAGAATTAAATAAATATCAAAGTAAGGAGAATAGAGACCAACACAACGTGATCTCAAATATTCAAAATGATTTAAAGGATAACACTGATGCTATTGACTTAATAAAAACTTTGAAAGGCGAAGAAGACGATGATTTGATTAGGATATCTACTGAAAATGTCAAAGAATTGCTATTCAGGTAGGTAAGGAATAGACGTTGCGAAATTCTAAATGTAATATATTATTGTATTTAAATTTATTGTTTTTATTCCAGTAATGTTGTAAATAATTTTACACAACGAACTGATAATTCACATACGTTATCCACTGCAACGAAAACCGGTAATAATGCTATTACAAAAGATTTATCGCCACATCTCATTAAAACCAAAGAAAAAGGAAAACTTAAGGGGTTTGATACGGTTTTGCCTGTTGAAAAAGTCCATTTAGACAATGTAATGGTAAATAAAAATATTGATATTGTTCAAAGTGACAAAACTGTTAATACCAACAAATATAAACACGCAAAGGAAACACATCTTACAGTAATGAACAAGAAGGAAGAAACTTTAAAACACGAAGGGTCTAGGCCTTTAATGAAAGATGTTAGAACAGACACATTAGAACTATTACCCATAGAATTAGAAGATGATCTAAATAAAAACAATATACAACTAAAAGAAGAACAACACATTTATCCTTTTAAAGAAGAGCCACACGTAACAATCAAGTCGGATTCATTAACCATATTCAATAACGTTGATAATGATTCATACGAAGTGAGTAAAAATATTGAAGAAAATATTAAATGCGACAGTGTTTATAAAAATAAGCCTACAAATTTAGGCGAAACCCTGTTAGGCCAGGATAGCGTTAAAAGCTTTATTGATGAAGATCAAAATAAAAATAAAGGTTCATTAAATCATACACTTAAAGAAAATGCAAACACAGATAATGTCAACGAAAAAGTGGAGAAAAGCTCCAAATATGTATATAATTCTAATAAACTACAAACAGAAATAAACAAGGGTACAGAATTTACCACTGAAAATATACATACCGAGGAAATGGTTGATAATCTTTATCAGAAAAAACCAGAAGAGCAGAATAATAAATACCAAAAATTAGATGGAGAACAGAATGATAAGAACGAAAAATGTATTAAAACTCTGAAGAACGTCAAAATTAATGATAATCAAAACGAAAACATAGCAAAAACTTCAATCAACCAGGAGATTTTCCCACAACATAACGAAAAACTAAAAAATAAAGGAAACCAGACTAATTTATCTTTACCTAATAACGATTTATATAAAGAAGTGAAAGTTTCGGATTCAAAAGTCCAAGAAAACAAACATGAAGATAATACAGAAGATCGCATCATTCCAGAAATCTCCAAAAAAGATAAACAAAACAATATGCGAAATAGCAACACAGAAAAAGTAGGATCCCAAAAAAAGTTATCACATAAAGATGACGTCACACGCGGCAATATAAAAACCAAGATTGACCTAGAAATTATACTAAAATTAGAAGCACGATTACATAATAATTCTGGCTCAAAATACTCCATCAATTCGATTATACATACTGGAAAATTCTCTAAAGTTTACAAATGCAAACATCCCAATGGAAAATATTATGCCCTTAAAATGCCAACAACAAAGTAATGTATCTCATATTGCTTGTGTAATTTTACTTAAGAGTAATACTGTTCACATATCATATAACTTACAAGACAAGTTAAATTTGCCATTTGCCAAGTACATTTTGTACAAAATACTACAAATACAATACTACAATACTACTCCATAAAATTAATCGAAATAATATTTCTGATATTTTTTATATTTTCAGTTTGATGTATAAGCTGGGTAAGGAAAAGAAAGAGATGCTATACTCTTTGATAAGTGATATACCAAAAAACAATTTATTTATAGTTAACTTAGTAAAGGCTTTCAATTTGAATGAAAAGTGGTGCTATTTAATGGAGTATTATCCTAAAAATTTGCAACAAGCTTTGGATGAAGCTGGAAAGCCGTTTACTATAGATCATATCCAAGATTTTGCAAGACAGCTTGTTATGGCTGTGATGGTATTAAGGAATAAAAATATGGTTCATTTAGGTAAGGGATTTATTTATATTACCTAAATTTACAATTATGTAAATTTCCTGTATATTTAAATTCATATTTTTCTTTCCAGATATAAAACCGCAGCATATTCTAATTAATGGTTCCAATAACATGTTAAAACTGTGCGGATTTGATAGTCTATGCTATATAAACACAATGAAGGTGCTGCCTAATGTAGGTACTGTAAATTATCGAGCCCCTGAAGTAATTTTAGGGTACAAATCCGGTTTCGAAATTGATGTCTGGGGAACCGGTTTGGTACTGTATGAAATGGCAACCAATATACAATTGTTCCCAGGGGTTTTTAACAATGATATTTTATACAAACAAATATGTACTTTGGGTTGTATTCCATATGATATGTTAAAAAAATCGCAATTTAGTGATGTTCATTTCCTTGGTCCGCGGTTTATAAGAAAATCGGGATTTAAAGGGCAGGTGAGTAGAATCCTAGAACGAATTTCTCGAGCATTTCTACTTCTTTTTATTTATATTAATTTCACCTTTTCGTTTCAGACTATTAATATTATTAGCAAGTTTTATAAGAATAATAAACTATGTAATAGTATTTATGAGGCGTACTACGAAAATTGGGGTTACCTGAAAAGCGTATCTCAGCAGAATAGTGATATTGGGAAAATTAATCTGTTTGTGAAGCTGTTGCAGAAAATGTTGGTTATGCATCCAGAATCCAGATTAGCAATAGAATTTGTATACGCCAACCCATTTATTTACGATGCGTACTCATATTAAGAATGTTAGAAAGTGTAAAATTAATTAAAATGTTACTTTCTCGATGTAAGGTTAATTATGTTCCTAAAGATAGTGTCTGCTAAACAAGTTCATATATAAGTATGTTTTGATTAATCAGATTACATATTTCTGTTGTCTTACTGTGTAATCAAAGATAAGAGATTTTATTTTTGTATTGTTGATTTGTCCAATTCCTTGAATTATAGGATGTTATTACTCATGAAAATTACTTTCAGTTATTGTTATTGCGATTAAGTTTTTGTTAAATATAAACGTTAAATATATGTTAATGTGTTTTATTTACCACATAATATAATCTATTCAATACAAGGTGTTGAAACATTAAGTTCAAGTATTTGTATATTGTCTTGTAAAACAAAACTTAAATAAAACAACTATTCAGTAGGCTTTATAAATACAGTGAAATTATTTTCAATAAATTTTGCTATGTATTTGTGATATTGTTATATATTTGTGGAAGATATTTAAATGAAACCATGAAGATATGACACATGCAATATATTTCTCTTGTAATTTTTCACTAAGAATCGTTAGATAGCTTTAATTATATCGACGTAAAAAAGCGAAAACACAGTTGTCGGTCACTTTTTTGCGAGGATATGTTTTAAATAATTGCCAAAAGACCAAAGATGTTCCATATTACACATATAGAAATGTATATTGTAATACTCTTCAGTTTGCCATTTAATAATTATTTAATAAGATAACGAATGTAAGTTTATTATAATATTTATAATTAAGAAAACTATCATATATAAACAAATGTTAAGACAAACCTTAGAAAAATAGTTGGTAAAATATTTATTATATTCTCTCATAGAGTGATTCTGTAAATTCTATAACGTTAACTTTTTATCACTATACTTTTGTAACCTATGTTTTTTATATCCTGAACAATTAAACATTAGGTCCTTAATTATAAATAGCATGTATCATAACAACTTGAACAATAAATATTTTCAGTTTTAACAATAATGTAAATATAAAAGATGGTATACATTGATTTGTAGAATTGATTTGTGGGAAGGCATTTCGCAACGCCAGCGCCATCCGATGGCGGCCATCGCATACATTGCGCATGAAGAATACAAACGGCATTTTAAGTATTCAAGTAAGATATGTTCTGGGGTAATAAAATTGTGGCCTTATCTTCTTCTTATAAGTACTAAAGCGTAGATACATTTTGACTGGAACATCTTGAGGAACTTTATATTATTATCATAGGCCCGGTGGACTCATAGAACATACAGTTAAGAAACTGGTAGCAATACTTTCAATTTTGAGTCCAAGCCAAGCCTCCCTGAATGGAGTGGATCCTGCTGAACAACAGGGCTATGAAATCAGGTTATTCATGTTTGGAGGTGTCTGGGCTCTGTACTATTCAGTTTAATCCCGGCAGCACTCACATTGTAGGATCACTTTTATCTAAATCTGTTTTTTCCACCACTCATGGTGAGTGGTGCCTTGTTTATTCGTTTGTTTGGTAATGTGCATAAAAAAAATGATTGCTGTGACTAAGAAGTTTGATCTCCGAATATTACTTTTGATCTCCGTGTGTTCCTAAGAAAAATGTTCATGACTATGGCGGTATTCTATAAGGTTTCCTTATTTACTCTTTAAGGTATGGAATCCTAAAATAGATTATACAAACCTATTTCTATTGAATCGGTATTATAAATTTTAATAAGCTGTGCATGTTAGAATAAAAACGCTGCATGTTTTAGAATGATTTGACTGTACAGCATTGATTAATCACTGGGAAAAGGGTACATATAAATCTTAGATGTATGTATACGAATATTCATGGATGGGCCACCACTGAGCACGAGTCTCCCCAATTCAATAAGGAGGTCAAGGCATACTCCACTAGACTGCTCCAGTGAAGATTTTTGGGTTAGTGGCCAATCAAAGTATCAAAAGTTTTTATACCGTGCGAAGGCCTCCGACATGGCTTGACTATTGCTATGTTCACTGCTACTCGTATTTACGACAACATACAGGACCGTACTTAACGTGCCCTCTGAAGCTCAAAAACACTCAAGACATCTTTGCCACTAGCAGACACCGACTGGCCGCAGTCAATTAACCCGTCGATCACTTAGAATCGACTCGAGCCGCCGGGCTATGAGCGCCCCAATATTGTATATAATACACAAAAATTGTATTTAAATTTATGTGTGACTAACCTGGCCGGGAACTTCCTTGGTGCTGCCATCTGGGATGTGGAAGAGTATCAAAGGAGTAGTCCTGCAGGTGTAGGGCGAAGCCTCCGCTGGCGCCACGTCCACCCTGAAGAAGCCCCGTCGCTGCAGTTGGATGATATCACCCACCTTCAGCTTACTCAGTTCCGGTTCACCCAGCATGGGAATCTCCCACTGTAAGAAATGAAACATTAGGCGCAATCTATTTGAGCAATGTACAAAGCTCTTAATATCAGATATATTTTGGCAATACAATATTGTTGCTAATAGAAATTGTCCCTATTATTTAAAAAAAACTACTAATCACAAAATTACTAGTTTCATACAAGGCTTGTACAAATGCAGTCAAATTTCCTATAACACTGAATAGATATAGATATAATAGGAAAAATAAAATAACTGAAAAAAAAAAACAAGAAGCGAATTAATATTTTTCACATATTTTAGTCTATTAGCAAGACTTCTAAAAGCAGATCTGTCTAGACACAATGTAAACAATTTTTCACAGTCAAGTCATTTTAGACTTTAGTAGCTTTGAATAAAATACAAACTACACTTTCAGCTGTCTTTGTTTCATAGTGAATCCATATGAGATCTTACGTTTAGAAGGTATTTGTCTAAGTTAACCAATTACTTTCTAGAGTTGAACTAACCCTGGTCTGGTGTCCGATGTACTGCTTGAAGTCCTCATCCTTCCCAAGCAGCGGCTTGGATATGATGTGGTCGAAGTAGACGCAGAACATCTCGAGCATCGGCGACTGTGGGGTATCAGCGAGCCACGTCAGCTTAAGAGTCTTCTTGTAGTCTTTGTTGTCCAAGTTAGGAGTACCATCTACACTAGTCACCTTGCCATCTCCGGACCTGATCAAGAGTATATTTATATATATCCGCACCTGACGTGAATAACTTGACAAGACGAAAGTGCAGTTTTTCAGAGCAGCCATTTGTAAGTTTAAGTTTCATCTGTAAATTCTCATTTTATGTTAATAAATACTTTTTTATCTGAATGTGTATCCATTTGCTTTGCGTTTTCAGATCGATTTGAATTAAAGAATACTTTTAAAAATATATATACAAGTCGACTTATCAACTTATTTACGACTGGTACGAATATAATTCTTCTGTTCGTGTGTATGTCACTGAACTCACTAAACGGTTGAACCGATTTAGATATTTTTTGTGTGTTTATATGGTTTTGAAAATGGTTCAGATTCACAATTCTATTTGATAGAAATTAAATGTTTTCATATGCTGCGAGATAACATCTGCTGAGAATAGGTAGTTATGTACATATATAAATTATTGTATAGTGTATTGACCAAATCTTAAACAAATTTTGTTTGCGTGTTTCAGTACTTTCTGTTGCAATATCCGAACCATTTTATAGCTTGTATATATCGTTCGGCTGATATAAATAGGAATACCTATGAATTTTGTCGATCATAATATTGCCGTAGTTGATGAAAGTAGCATTTTCTCCCTCTTTCAAGGTGGCGGCGTCGACCTGGTCTATAAGCAGCCGCGGCGCCACCCACACGGTCTTGTTGCCCACCGCTGGGTTCTTGGGATGCAAGGCTACCGGCATTGAGGTATCTGACGTGATGTTCTTCAAATTTACCGGCACCGGGTTCATTTCTAAAGCCGTGTAGCGGGGCGATATTGGGTCTATTACCTGAAAAATATAAATGAGGAGTAAAACATACTAATACGTAGGTAATATTTTTAAATATTTTTATAATCATGATCATTTACAATTCATCGAAATTGGTCTATCCAGTAAAAAGTTATAGACCTACACATATAAATAAAAAAAAAAATATATGAGTAGACGAATTGATAACCTCCGCATTTTTTTGAAGTTGGTTAATTATATACATATTTAAAATTAGGTTAAATCGTATCCATCTCGCCAATATCAATGTCAAAAATCTTCAATATATTTTTATGTTTATCATACTATAGCCAACATATAAGTAGATGAAGCAATTGATAATAAATGGCCACAAGATCTCATGGAATGAAGGCTAAAAACCCGTGACCGGTCTGGTAGAGAACGGATTGATTTTGGCTCTTTGACACTGAGATTACAAAACGTAAAAACATAACGGTTTGAAACGGGGTAGTTAAACAGACGGTTAAATACCTCGGTTAGTAGCATAGAGATTAAATTGGTTGTAAAGCACAGCTGCCCATCAAGAGCTACTTAGATTTTCATGCAAAAAAAATATTTAGTATATAAAGTGTTAGCGCCGATACTTCATGCGTAGACGGACACGATCGGAAACCGGTCCGACCATTCAGCTGACGGCAGAGGCAATTGCGGACGGACCGCGGTTCGCGTACAACGCATAGATTACCATACGATTGTTTAATTATTAATGTAAAAATTGTATCTCCAAATCTTATCGTCAATATAGTTGCATCAAAGGATCGCTTGTGTTCTTTAATTCGAAGATTCCCTAACATAAAGTAAACTTGTCACACTACAAATTTGTCGTCTTATAAACGTGCAACTATTTCCTATGAAGTCACTATTTACGAACTGGCAATATTTTCTGAGCGAATATATACACTTATAGACAAATAATTACTTGTAATTCATTGTTCTCGTGTAAGCGACAATATTGTCTTTTATGAGAAATAAAGCTCTTAAACCTAAACCTAAGAAAGTGTTGCGAAACGAAAGTGTAGTAAATATAGAACTAGTTTAGTGATATTAACCTTCTTATTGATGGCCCAGATCTTGTCCCATTCCATGAAGACGACAGAGCGGCTGGAGCCCTGCGCCGTGATGAACTGCCGCAGCCCCTCCACCGTCATACCCCGCCGGAGCACCCCGCGCACCGTCGGCATGCGGGGGTCGTCCCTGGAACACGCTACGTATTAACCTTCAAGTGTTCTTTTTTTGTAAAAGTTAATGCTTGACATTTTAATTATAGCGGATACTCACGATCTCTGCATTCTGGATCTGACTCAGTCTCGCCGTAACCACGATCCATGTAACTGGGTCGAAATTTCGGTAAAAGAATAAAAAGAATACAGAGATCATGAGTACCCGCTATAATTAAAATGTTGAGTGTCCGCGATGAAAATAGTTTAATGCTTGACGTCAATCACGCGATGGTAAGTGGTGAGGACGTCTAAGATGAAGGACGCATTAACTTAGCAAAAGCCTTTTCACTCCCCTCTCCAACGAAGACGAAGTTGTCGCATTACGAATAAATTAAGGCGTATATTTTATACTTCGTTAATCGTTGACTTTTCAAAACGTGTATATGAATTTCAATAATCTAGTCCTACACTGACTTCCTCCTACACAGACAGTTTTCTCCTGTAGTCGTTAGATGGCGCCACCAATAATAAGCGACGACTGGAAGGGATCAGTCTCAAAGAGCTTTAGGTGTGTGTGAACTTTGAAACGGGGACTTCACATTGAGGTCAGATTATTCAACATTATTACTTTTGTATTAAGCCCTTTTACTGTATTTTTATCAGTCAACCCTTGGTTCTATGTTGAGAATGTGCGGTATACTTTATAATCGTGGTAGAATTATTCATTTTTCGTATCTACATTCTACTTAACATATATTTATTCTGAAGAACAAATGTGTCTTGAATCAGTCTGATTCTGATGTCACCAATGTTGATCAGGATAAAGTAATTGCAAAATATTGAGACACAATACGTACCATCCATCAACCAGGCCTTGTTCAACAAACCAAGTCAGCTTTCTCTTCGATAAAACTGTGTTTGTCATGCTCAATCTGAAAATAACCAAAAGTAACCTCTGTTGAAACTTTAACTTATATTAATGTACTAAGCTCTAGCTGGCTAGCTCTACGCGGCTTCAGATAATAATAGGATAATAGTATACAATAGTATTTAGTATCAATTTGAAATAATGTTTTATTTGACAATAAATCTGAAACGATACATACATTAAAAATATATCATACAATAAAATATTATTACTTTGTGTACGGTAATCGCGCTTTTGTAAATCGAACTATACATAAATAAAAAATATCCTCATACCACTTATTAGGTATAATGGGTGCATAATTCAATGACTAATATACGTCTAGTTTTACCTGCTGTACTCCCAAATGTATGGTTTCCGTAAGCCCAGGGCGTCGATGAACCAATAGAACTGCGGATCCCGGTCATGGTACTCCATTGTCCTCAGAACGTGCGTCACGCCCTCTACCGCGTCCACTATTGGACAGGCGAAGTCGTATGTTGGATATACCCTGCAAATACAAGTTAAGTTGGTAATTTACCACATATATATTAGATAAATATTAGAAAATTAATTGTTAATGGCAAACTGCTAATGATAAGAATCGGCACTCGTCAGTGCCCTGTGAAGCACAGAAGAATTTAAAAAACTTTTAGGTATATAGTTATAAGTGTTAAGACTAACCCCTCTAGTAATTAGTTATTACCAGGGCTTCACATATTAATTAAAATATAATAGTTATAATGTAAAGAGTTGTGCAATAAATAAAAGTACTTCAGTACAGTTAGATATTAGAACATACTTGTACTGCATTCCAGTTCTTGGATGTTGTTCAGGCTTGCAGCGGTAGATGGTTGGATCCCGGAGGCAGCCGTTAGCAGATTGCATATCAATCTTCGCGCGGACACAGTTCTGGATACCAATGTCTGTCCCTTTCTTCATTTCTTCCCACAATTGAAGATTTTTTTCGACAGCTGAACATTGATTTTAAAATTATGTAAGAATAATGTGGTTAGTCTCATAATATATGATACTCATTCGAATATATGATAATTTATTTTACGAGTACCTACTGTATGATTTTAAACTTTCTTCATTGCGGACACTCAACATTTAAATTCTAGCAGGTACTCACGATCTTTGTATTTAACCCAGTTATAAGAGCGAGAAAACGGATTAGGCGTAAAGTTGATAGGTTTAATATAACATTATTGTTTGTTATGTGTCAGCTGTCAATGGATTCTCCCCGCCACTACACTTTACGAGTACTGTTCTAAATTTTAATAAAAAATGTTTTACTTATGTATATTTATAAAAAATCAAATTTACAAATTAGATATAAAATGTAAACATCTAAGATTCCATCTCTATGAAATGAAATTAACAAAAGGTAGATCAAATATTAATACCCAGGAATCAATTCACAGAAGTGTAACACATAGAATTTCTGATATGAAATAAAAAGTCTACTTACAATTATTCCTATTCTTGCTCTCCACCCTTTGATCCCTTTCAATTTTCATTTGTTCGGCTAGAGTATCATCTACGAATGCTTTGCCCTCCTTGATCAGTTTTACACAGAAATCTAGCATCATATCAAAATACTCTGATGTATGTGTAAATCTGTCTGGCTTTATCTCTAGCATTTCAACATCCTCTAATATCACCTTAAAAGTTAACAAAAGTTTCATTAGATGTTTATAAAATTTTATTTTTATATGCGTAATATAACATGAAAGTCTTTTGTATATAGAAATATTTTTGGTTAACTTGAAAAATTTAAATTTGAGAAATATTTATGAACTTGGAAAATGTGTTAAACACAGAAAGAAATAAAATAGTGCTAGGCATTATTTTAACAAACAGCAAAAAAATATTGCCAACTGTATAAAATTTTACAGTTAACCCATTAAAGATTAGATTTTATAGCCACTTTAAAATCAAATACCTTCTCAAAGTCAGCATTCTCCTTAGCTGGGTTAGTATCATCAAATCGCATGATTAGCTGTCCTTCAAAAGCTTTCTGATAGTACTGGTTCAATAGAGCTGCTTTAGCATGGCCAATATGTAAGTAGCTGAAACATAATATGGCAGTGTAAATTTATTGCCATACAAACCATATGACATTGACTCTGTCAATTAATAAAGAGTTCCAGATTGAATTTTCATCTTGATAAAATATTTTTATTTTAAATACTTTTTTTTATCTTCTACTTTTCTCTATTAATGTAGGGACAGCTGGTATGTACTATACCAACATTATTCAAATATGGTTTAACATACCCTGATGCTTCAGGTGGAAATCTGACTACAACTTTGCCCATTTCGGCATGTGGGAGTTCAACGAACTTGCCCTCTTGTTTAGTACCTGCCTCTTTATTTGGAGACCTCCTGAAATAAATGAAACATTTACATTAAGTATACAACAAAATTATATTGACAATATTTTATGCTGATAATAATTATACATCAGTAGATAAAAAATCTTTATAGTTATTATTTAGTATTTCCTTAAGGAACTTAACAAGCTTAAGCTCCATTACATTAGACAGAGCAAAAACTAGTCGACTTCAGATATTTGTTTTATCTTATTAATTATTATTACCTCAGTTGTTCATGCATTTTTTTATTTTTTATTGACAGGTAGAAGAGTTTGTTATCAAGAAAAAAATATATGTATCTGTTTTGATGGTACTGATGTATTTTGTGTTATAACAATACAGAAGTGTATGGGCATAATTATACACTAAACAAATTACATTACAGTAGAATGGAATATTTGAAATAATATTTCAATATTCCTCAAAGTTTCAATCAATTTAAACTACTTGAAGAACACTTATACATACAACTTCAAATAAAATTAGTACAATAAAAAACATTTTTGAAGTGAAGAGTGAATGTCAAGCACTTATACTCACCTCAAAGATGCTTTAGTAAGATTCTCCAATGCATCAGATGGTAATTCTTTGAGCGTTTTAGCTATGGGCTCCTGAGCTTGAATCAGTTTCATCCACCTTAAGATGTTTTTAGGAGGGGATTTTTCAGACAATTCTTTGAATTTAGTGGAAACTAAAAATTAAGTTTGAATTATAATATGCCCATCAAGAATGCATAGTATCATTTAAATATAAAACTCATCTGGTTACTCTCCAAAGTCACTATTAATATAAAACAATATTGATCAAATTACTGTTTAGAACTTTTGGGTACATTTTAATATACTTTAATCCTTATTGAATCTTTATGAATTATTTTAGTTTTGAAATTAGTGGTATTATTCATAGGTACATCATACCAAAAACATTTTTAATTTTGAAGTAAAAATATAAAAATGTAAGCTACATGTTTAGAGTAAGATCACATACTATAAAATGATAGTTTATCAGCTATTCATGATAATAAAGATAGTATATATTGTCAGCATTTGTTTTAGAATTTTAATTTTTTGTACAGATCCAAAGAATTTAAGATCATGGTACTCACCATACAGTACACTAAACACAGCCAAATCAGAGACAGACAAGCTTTCTCCAACTAAATAAGTCAATGGACCTAGTACCTTGTCCAAATACTCAACAGACTTCGATATTTCATCATCTAGGATAAGACTGAAAGATAGCCAATGATTCATAGTGAGTCTAGTTAGCGGACTGGCCGATTTATTAAAAGCATTCTCCAGAATACGAATCAAGTCATTGCTCGTGCCGTATGGCAAGGATTTTGAAGAATTAGGAAGTGTCACGGTCGATTCTCCTTCCCAAACAATTTCAATGCTCTTAGCTTCATTTCTGTATAGCTCCAGAGCCAGCAAACCACCTGCAAATGTTTTAAAAGTTATTTTCGGCTTCATGACAGAAATTTGTTAACCTGTGTTAATTAATTTAAATAGAATTTACCTAATGGTGGGTGGGATTTATTGCAGGTAATTTTCATGATTTAGTAATGTATACGCACTAATAAATTTTAACTTTAATTAGGATTTCCTGCAACTCCTGTACACTTGCCGACTCGCCCAGACACGCACACACGCTAAGACAATTAATTGTCAGAGTGACTTTAGTGACAGCACACGCCTGTTAAAACGTCAGAAGGGTCAGAAGTCAGAATTATTGTTTAAAGACAATGACATTAACCGTTGAAAACTGATGCAATGTCTACCTAGTCTGTGGACTGTGCAAATTATTGAATACGTAGGTAGTAGGTATAGGTAATTTTTAAAACTGTAAATACCATTTTTTTCAATTATAAAGTTGGTAATACTGGTAATAGTGTTCCTGTTCTGTGAGTTGGTAAATGTTGGAATTAAATTTTTAAATATTTAGGTGAAGCCGTGAAATGAAAATAATAAACTAAATGGAATCGACGACAGTTCAATGCATTTACGTTTCGATTCGAATGATCAAATAGTCGTATTTTTAATTAGACGAAGCTAGCTGACGTTTACTGTGTTCAGTTTTTGATGAAATAAAAATAGCGTTGTGACAAAGTGAGTGATTGAAAAACCCCTAAATGAATGAAAATGCCTCGATTGTTTAACGAATAGTTAATGTGCCGAACTGCTGATATAGGGTACCGGGTTCGAGTTTTAGTTGTGCTTTGTACATACCAACGAATTTTCGACGACTATATTCCTATAGTATCTACCTATACTGAATACCGAGTGTTTTAAACAATAAGGAAATATTGCGAGGAAACTTGTAAGACTATCCTATTTTCAATACATCATGTAGTTGAAACTATAGATGTATTAAATATAACAATTATAGGCAGGTAATGAAAATAACATCGCTTATTACATAGTTTGTTTTTATTCATCATCAGATAAAAAGTCATCACTATCGCTTTCGGTGACATTAATTATAAATCTATATGAGACACGCAGCAACTACATTTTATAGGTGTGATAATTATGTTGAAGTCCTCCTTCAAAAAGTTTTTTTACTTCTGACATATTGAAGGTTTTGTTATTTCTTGCAACATACCATACCTGTGCCCAAACCAACTCAATGGGATAGGGCTCACAGTGGTATAGGGCAGAAGTAAAACAATTATTCCATGCTGCGCTGCCATCTTGACCACAAAATACTTATCGCAATGTTCTTGTTTGTGCTGCCGTATAATGTCTATACGAATAACTTTAACCACTGTTGTTTCGATTGAAATATTTTTTACATACTATTAGTAACTTATATCAGAGCACTTTTATCCAATTTTATTGTAAAATAGAAATAATATTCTTTTATAATTTGAAATGAT